>APFE030818138.1:1731-11747 GCA_000404065.3 Pinus taeda | reverse complement strand
ATATAGAACATGATCCAGAAGAAAGTCTGGAAGACCAGGCAGTTTAAGCTTGAATGTGCCAAGCTCTGATGGCTTGATTTTTGATTGATCTGCAAAGTATACTGCTCCATCAACATTGTCAGTGAAATCTTCAAAAAAATATTTTCTATGAGTCATGTGGCAGGTTGCTCCTGAATTAAGCAACCAATCATTTTTCCAAGAAGCAAGTGAAGCATTAAATAAATCTTCATTTACTCCAATGTTACATTGTGCCACAACATAGTGAGCGGATTCAGGTGCTTTACCTTTGTCTGTATCATCAGTTTTACCTTTCTGTTGGTTTCTTTTCTACTCAATTTTGTCCCATGGTAGCTTGCATGTAGAGGCATCATGTGATCCATTTCTTTTGCAACGAATACAGTGTAAATCTGCTTTTTCTCCTTGAGAATGTCTGACCCCCCTGCCTCTGAAATATCTTCCTCTTCCTCTTCGTCCACCTCTTCCTCTTGTAGAATCTTGAGCAAGATGCTTTTCTTTATGAGCAAGGCACACAGTCTCTTTAGAAGATTCAGGGGTTGTCTTCTTTCCAAAAGCTTTCTCTCTTTCAGCAGACTTTTTCACAAGAGAGTCAAAGGTTATATCTTTGAGATTTCCATTTTCTTGCAATGACTCAAGATAATTGGAGTAAGTAGGATAAAGTGCCTTGAGAAAAGCAATAAGAGGAATATCCAATTCAACCTTAGTAGATTTTAGATCATGCATTATAGACTTTACTTCAGATGCAAGAGCAAGAGGATCATTATTTTGCAATTCAAGAGTGAAGAGTTTAATCATGAATTGAACGACTTCAAGTGCAGAATGTGAGTCATAGAGTTCTTTCAGCTTTTGTAAAGCTTCAAAGGCAGTTGAATATGACGAAATATGGCGACTCACTTCTTCATTTACAGATGCTGCGGTTAATGCATAAGATTTGTTGTTCTTGTTTTCCCAAATGACGAGCTCTTTGTCTGAGGTAGGCTATACTGGGTCATTGTCTCCTTCTCCGACACACACTCCTTTCCACAACTCATTGAGGATGAGGGTGTGTTTTATCATCCGGGACCATTCAGGATAGTTCTCCTTGCCAGTGAGAACTATTCCTACCATGGATATGGTTGAATGCATTCTGTAAAAAAAACTTTTGCTGATAGAAAAGAATACTTCTGCCAATATACAGTAAAAATGTACTCAAAAGGGCATTCTCAAAGGGTATTATCGTCCACTAAAACTTCTAACATAAGGTTTTCATGTGCCCATTGAATCACTGTCATCACAATTTCAATACACAGAGAGAAAATGTCTTTCAAAATGTACACGGCTACCAATAAAACATTTAATGCATGCGCAGTATACAGTCCCTTTAAAAGGGCTCAATGCATCATGGACGTACTGCCTCCACCAAATATTCTGCTACAAATTTGTTGTCATCGTTCAAATGTATGCTTTCAACTTATTTGAAAGGATATTAGGCCACCGTGGGGCCCGAACCCACGAAAGGATATACAACATTCAGCGTTCAGTCCAACGTTTAATTATTTGAAAGGATATACAACAGTCAGCGTTCAGGCCAGCGTGCAAATATATGAAAGAATATTAGAACAGTCATCATTCAGGCCAGCGTTCAAATATTACAACAAGCAACGTTCAAATGAAAGAATATTAGAACAGTCAGCGTTCAGGCTAGCGTTCAAATATTTGAACAGTCAGACCAACGGCTTGCAGCTTCACTCCACTTTTGGTTTATCAGTTGTAAAAACCTATATCGCAATCAAGTTCATATTGCAATGAAAGAAGAAGAAATTGACTGTTTGTGTGAGAAGCAATCTCTTGGTTATGTAAGGAAAGTACCATCTGGATCTCTGTAAAGATGTTTTTGGCAAAGACGTATATCCTAAAGTCTTTGTTTGGTGCAGAAAAGTTGAATAACGATGGCGACTTTCTTTACCTATTGGCAGATGCTGCAATGACGGCGTTTCAATATGGGAATCCCAATGTACTTTGCTCTCCTCTTGTTAAAGCAAATTCATCAGGACAAGATTTGATGGTTGCTTATGCAGATTATGTAAAAAATTATATATCTGATGGAAGCGTTGAAAGTTACGGCCAACAGTTCCTGAAAAAAACAACTATTGATGTTGATAGCAACGATGTAACTAGCTCTCAGAAACTGATAGACGCGTCCAGCGTTCAAACATATGAAATCTCCAACGTTCAAAGCAAGTCAGGATGACCAGCATTCAACTATTTTGCAAACCAGGTCAAGATAGCGCAAACGTTTCAAACCAGGTCAGGACAGCGCAAACATTCCCATGTCAGATGAATGTCAGACAGAGAGCGCAGGTACAGAGAGTACAGGGATGGCAGATAGAACTCAGGTAATCAGTTATGGGGAGCAGTGGAGCAGACCAGGAGTTACAAAGACATAAAGGCTAAAAAAAGGAGCTGGCTCTGACACCATGTCAGGCCAGGCAGTAACTCCATTAGGCAGAAAATTGATTCGTATTTCATTCCATCAGGTTGGTCTTTGTTATATACAATAGGGTGTGACTGCTCAGTTCATCTCCTAATGACTGTTCACATTCCTAATTTAATTATTTACATAAATTCACCCAATCATGAGGATTAGGTGTCAACACAATCAAGGGCCATCTAAAGAAACGGATGTCAAATTGCTGAAGTTGTTTGTGCCATCGATCTCGCGACATCAATCGCATGGAAATGGCTACTCACACATAAACGCTGGTACCTGCACTCCACTTAGAAAAGTGGTTGAAGAATAGAATGAGAATATGACAAATCTGAATGCACCACCATATTTGTGGCATCAAATAGTGCAAAATTGACTGTCCAATTTCTGAATTCTGAGAAGTTGAGAATCTAGGGCTCAAGGAATCTTTTAGATTCCTCAGAGATTTTGCTCCATGGGTGCACTAAAAATCTGCAACTCAAAAGGTGGATCTGACCTTACCATTGCGATCCCTGTGGAAAACCATGAAAAACGATTGTAAACTCGACTATGTTCCGACAAAAATAATATTTACCTCCCCAAAAAATCTTGGTAAATGAAGCAATTAGTTAAGGGGAGGTCAGGGATCAAATCCTGCCTCCCCAAAATCCGCGTGTAAACATATTTATTTTAGGCCACGGTTTTTTTTTTTGGAATACGAGTGGGTGGATTAATAGGCGTGGTGGTTGGAGCATTAAATGGAAGATGGAGTGTGGGTTGTACATGGTACATAACTACGCGGTGCTTCGTGGTTGGTTCGTTTATGGGGCCGCCCAGTGGGGGCCAACCCACGTGGGTCGGGCGGGTTCAATCCCCACCGACCTCATAATTCTAGTACGTGTGGTATATATATATGGAGAGGTGAGGGTGGTGGGGGTGGTGGCCCACCACCTCCCTTTTTTTTAATATTTTTTTCTTTTATAATTAAAAAGGCACATTCAAAAATTTGAATTTTAGGCTGAAAGAGTCTTTTTAAATAGGCCTCGATTTTGTAGTAGTCTATAACGCGACTTTTTGAAAGCCTTTCCGGCAGATTTTTCCGGTCAAAATCCGGCAGCAATTCATTGGAATCCCATGTTTGATAGCTAGTTTTCTGCACAATCAATGGCTCCCAGGGGTTTTTCAGGGCGCTGAATCCAAATATGCAGTTAAAAAACCATTTTAACTGCTTAAAAATCAAGATTTAACCTCATTTCTTCCGCCGGATTCCGTCACCGGAATCTCCAAAAAGTCGCATTATAGACAACTCCCTCGATTTTTGCCCAAAGTTGACCGGAGTTGGCTGGATTTCGTCTGTCGGAAAAGGCCAAATTGTGTCTTTGTTAAGCCTGCCTAGTCATCAAAAAGTCAACCAACTTTGACTGCCTCTATTGGGGAAGCCAGCTCGAGCCTCGATCCCACGCATGTTAACGTTGAATCTCCCTTCTCAATGTTACAAATTGTATTAAGTTCTTTGGTTAAAAACCATATTGTGAAGCAATTTTTTTTACAGTCAGGGATGCTAGCTAGCATTACTTGGTTACATTAATTGTTTGCTAAATATGTAGACCAGATTGTTTGTTAAAGTATGTTGACCAGAACACACATGTTTGTATTAAAGGGTAAATAGCCCTAAGGGATGGCAGCCAGATTACATGTTGTTGCATGATTACACGTGGATGTTATGTTGGCCACATGCTTTCTTTACGTCGCTTTTTTTATGTTGATACTGATATTGCATTGTTGTGCTTTAATGTACATATGTTTTTTGCTTCGATTGTTTTGTGTAGTGATTGTGAAAATTTCTGAATCTAGCAAACTAAATCAGAAATCCTATTACAGTAAATTGATTTGCTTTACTTATTTGTGTTCTTCATTTTACAAGTTATTTTCAAAAATATTCAGAAAATATTAATGCAAATACACTACAGCCTACACCACTATATAGATCAAGTACTGAAAAATAAATGAGACAACTACACAAAGGACACACTTATTTTTGGATTAAACATCTCCAGAAAAATCTAATGTGGGAAAAATAGTGTCACAGATATGAGGGTTTATTATTAAGCAAATTTCTGAATAAAACTAAGGTGCCAAATCTGGCTCACCCAACAGCGAATAAACCCAAATCTAGCTCCAATACACTCTGTGTAGCGAAAAAATTCTTTGAAGACTTTACACTGATCCGCCCTATACAGTAAAGTTAGCATTGTTGGCTCTTCGAATTGCACTCCTCTTCAGTTAGCAATCTGAACACAGATTGATCTGTCAGATTATGAATTTTAAAAGTTGTTGTTAATTAAATACATCATGAATTACTATTGAAAGAAGGAGCTACAAAAATAGGAACTATAAAATATTCTAGTCGTGCAAAAGATAAAATATTTTTAAATATATATATATATTTTGTAGGAATTAAATTTTACCAAGATCTCCGGTTTAAAAACAAACCATTGAGCTAGCTACGCAGAAAACTAATGTATTCTCTCAATCGCTGAAGAGTATTAAACTTACAAATATTAATTTAAGATTCAATAACATGCAGTCTCTATGGTTTTACAATTAACAAAGTTAGCATTCCTCTGATATCAATAATACCATTGCCATTGCACATGGAAATGAAAACCACTGTGTCTGTTTTTGTAGTTCCTGCACTTGCCCTTGCCCGTTCAAAAATGATTTTGAGTAGAGTTATCTTTGTTTACCTCAATCACGTCGGTTTGTTTACTTGTATCATGTTGCTCGTACAAGTGTAGTAAAATAACTTGCTTGTAACTTGTTATTTTAAAATTTTCTTTTAACATCAAAACTTTTACATATTAAATAAAAAAATTACAAGCATTTCTCTAAGTCGTGTGGTAAATTGGTCAAACAAATATGTATGATGCACGTTAAAAAAGCCAAAGTTAAATTTATTTTCAATACCCACTTCAGACACATAAACTTATCCAATAAATTCATCGAAAACACATGATCATTTGCACGTTGAAAGCTAGTAAAATGAACAATTGGAATGCATATTTTGTTTTGGCAAAACCAAAGTGATAATTTTGTATTCTATCAAAGGGGGGCAAAGAGCATGTCGCTGAAAACATGTAAGAATCTAAGCTTCAAGACCCTGCTGATGGAACCAGGAGGAGATTTGAGGTGATTGGAACCAGCATTTAGACTTCTCACATTCACAAGGCTGGTCATGCATTCGAGCAAGCACTACAATCAATTGGGCACCATGAAAACAAATAATTCACTCACTGCTTTCCTTTGGAGAAGGAAAAGTACTGAACATGGAGAATCAAACTGAAAAATTTACCTCTAATTTGTTATTTGAGAGATCTAGCTTTAAAAGGACAGAAGCTTTTATGACCGGATAGTGAGTAATGATCTAAAAGGGTAATGATCTAAGTTTCCAAGGCCAGAAAGCAGTACAGTCCTAAAAGGGTAATGATCTAAGTTTCCAAGTCCAGAAAGCAGTACAGTCCTAAAAGGGTAATGGATTAAGTTCAGAAAGCAATCCAAGCATCAATGGCTGGCAGGCACTTGTTGCTTCTCAGCACCTCTTGTTAAATTTAAAAATTAAACTTGTCACACGCAAAATCTTTAAATTAACTTTAAAATCCTAAGTAATATTATACATATTTCTCCTCAAACAAAAATTAGCATCTACTATTATTTTGCTTACATGAATTTAAAAATCCTAACTATAGCAGATTGTATAAATTATTATACCCATCTTCCCAAAAACAATTAGCACTTGCCATTATTTTGCCTACTTGAATTACACTTGATTAATTCATAATACATATATTCCCAAAAACAATTAGCACATAGCATTATTTTGCCTACTTGAATTACGCTGGATTGATTAAAGTATTATACATATTTTCCCAAAAACAATTAGCCCTTACCATTATTTTGCCTACTTAAATTACGCTTGATTGATTGATTTATTTTTAAAATTAAATATTTAATTCTTAAATTTATTTAATTAAAATTGTTTTGTTTAATATTAAAAATATATTATCTCGATGGGGGTGCGTGCCTAAGAGGAGGACAGTGGGATAGTCGATCACTCCCGCATGGAGACATGACTCAAGGCTTAATGCAAGGTGGTGGGAGGGCAGGTAAGTTGCCCTCTCTCCGCCCCTCCCCCGTATTGTTTCATTTACTTTGAAAGCATGTGACAGTCAAGTCTCTCTAGGATAGTGGAAGTATAGAGAGATGGGTTTAAAGACTTGGTAAGATGCCTGGCCTAACCATTAGGTGGTTAAGTCGTTCTAGAGAACAAGCTTTGCAGCTCTTGCAGTATACCAATGGGGGTCTCGAAGAAAAGTTAATGCATGTCGGCTACGGTGTAGACAAGAATCATGGAAACTCTGAGGGATTGGGCAAGCTTGGACTCCAAGATGGAGGGGTTCTATTGGTAGGTATGCTCGTCTTGGTTTTTTTTCATCCTAGTGCATTCAGCCATTTGGATTCTTAGTAAATTGGTCTTGGAGCAAAGGCCTGGGTGGCATGGGTGAAGGACTATTTTTCTCAAGGTATTTTATTGTTACGGTGGATTGTGCCTAGGGTTCTTTGGGGTTGTTATCAGTTTTTAAGTTCAATATTCTCCTTTTCATTCTGGGACTTGCCATATTCGGTGTTCTGGGGAATTATTTCTTCCCCGCTTAAATTTTCGGTTCAGGTGGAAACTGCGCTACTTTTTGGGGTGTATGGCGAACGTTGGAGTGTTGCGGGGCTCTTCTTTCGGGTAATGGTAAAGGAACGGTCCCCCTAGGCACTTTAGTGTTGAAAGATGGCAAGGGCACTCTAGCGGAACTACAGTGTTGGGCATGGGATCCCCGCAGCAGGTTTTGGGGCTCAAAGCCCAAGTTTTGGTCAAAGATGGTATAGAACTCTATGAAGTACAGGCGCGGAGCGTGAATTGGATAATCAAGTCATAGGGTTGTCCACCCTAAGAATTGTAATTTAATGTAAAGTTGTGTCAGCCTACCCATGGTCCGCGAACCGTGGGATTGTTTAAATAGAGCAAGGCTCTAAATTGTAAAGTCAGCTAAACCAAGTAGAGATATAGAATAACGAAGGCATGGTAAGAGCATAGAGTGAAAGTTGAAGTGTATTGGATCGTAGTAGTAGGAAGAGGCTCTGCAGCTGAGTGCGTAGAGGCCTAGTAGAGTCCGCAGCTGAGTGTGCGGACCCCTGCAGCTAAGTGCATAGGGCGGAGTCGAGTTTGTACTTGGGATTGAAAGCTAATAAAGAGAATTTTATTCTGTGCATCTATTCTTGAATCTATATTTTGATGTTATGCATTACTTTTACTCTGTTATTTACTACGCGCAATTGATAAATACCTGTATGAATTCTTATATGTGAATTTAATCTAGGTAATCAGTTATCGAAAGGCTAATTAAGGAAGACTTGGGTAAATAACGCAGGTCGCATTGCGGCTAGAACCGTGCGAAGGCAGTATCACAGGGTGCAGGGTGCCCGCAGGTGCACGTAGCACAGTAAGTGTGAAGGTTGGACCGCGTACCAATCACCACATATCATACATCCCCACGATGTGGAAACCTAGTTCTAGCACTCTCCCATACTACTTCGGGTGAGACTCAATCCGCGCTCCGCGGACTGTTGCCAAAAGGGCAAGTAGTATTGGGATTTGCTTGGCTAAATCACTTCCGAACCTGGGTCAGACCCCACTAAGCCAACAAATGGTTCCGTCGTCGAGACCGGGATCTACATAAGGGATGTTTGATGTTGTGCCACTAGAACCCAACAAAGAAGGAACTTGAAGAGTGGTTGGACAAGAAGATTCACAAGTTCGTGACACATGAAAATAGAACTCCGCAAGTCTCTGAGAAAAGGTCGTTGGATCGCTACGTGTATACGGAAATCCACGAGATTTTCTTTGCATCCTTTTCGTCTAAGTTGTATGAGTGGGTCGCGAGGTTAGCAGACAATCGAGGAAGGTGTAGGCTCGACCAACAAATAGTGTGGACTCCAAAATCAGTGCGCAGACTAGAAGCATCAAAATATAAGATCACGTGAGTTGTGGACCATTGGCTCGATCGAATAATAGGAGGATTTATCACTGAGTTCGTGGTGGACATAGCCGTCAGTTACAGTGAGGCAGAGCGACATTTTCTCAAGGGACCGCAAGGTAAGCATATTAAATTTTTGAACACCTGGATTAAAATGATGTTATGTGAAAAGCGGGTTATGCGAATAAATTAATGTTTGGGACTACATGGAGCGGAAAAATCTACGGAAGAGGAAGTAGCAAAGAATTAGAAAACAGTCCCTTAATTTCAGCCTTGTGGGAGAGCAAAGACGAACTCGCAAATGTTTCTCCAAGAAGCGCGGTCAGTTTGATAAGGCAGCGGATTCTACGGTTACCACCTCCACCCACATCGCCACCCGCTTCACCTCCCTCACCTCCATCTCCACCCACTCCACCTCCACCACCTCCATAGTTGAGCATGGTGAGCATGATCAAGCTACCAGTGTTCAGAGGAGTAAGGAATGAGGATCTGAACCAATTCTGATTCGTGGTAAGAGTAGTATGGGAAGCACAGGGCATCGCGGACGACAATATTAAGAAGGCTACATTGGTGTGCGTACTGCAGGATCGCGCATTAACATAGTATATCAAACATTCTAACGACCAACCAAATGCAGGGATAGTAGAGATCCAAAACGTGCTTGTTATCGGGAATAGTGTCCACACGGATGCTGCTATTCCCACTAAGACTGGTAGCTATCTTAGAAACAAACAAGTAAAGTCTACTTTCGTTTTCCTTTATGAAAATAGATAAGAGTGGAAGAAAGGAGACCAACTTTAGTCTTGCGCTTGATTTCCTTGTTTGATTCCTCTCCTTCCTGATAGAGCTTTGCCACTTCTTCTTCGTCTGCCCAACTTCAAAGAGCACCTGTGGAATCACAGCAACATACTACTATCGAAGAACAAAGATCTATATTCATAAATAACACAGGACCAGATATGTGTTAACCATACAAATGCATATATAAGCAAACATATAAGAATATAAAGGAGAACTTGAATAGCTTTATTAAGATCAAGAATAGCAAGAGGATTACAACCATATGTTCTGACCTAGCATCATCCTCCAGCAAGAAAGCCCTTCTTCACCTCAAGTAAAGCTTAGATCACCCAACGCTATGAAGTTACACCATAAAACCAACAGCACTTCTCTACAATATACAACATTCCAGCCTTCCGGATCTCTGTGATGAGGGATCCATATATAGATTATTGTAGGGGGGTGAGTCATCTTCTGGGGTCTTGATTAGTGTCCTCTCTTTGATAGTTCCTGATTCCACTTGGAGAATGATGATCTCTTACTCATCCCTGGTCAAAAACAGAGAGGCAAGTGTCAGAGGGGAAGCTTTTGGAAGATTCCATGATCTTCCACCTCACAATTTGTCCCTGCCATTTGTCCATACCCGACCATCGCACCCTACAGAGGGGCCATTCAGTATGAATCTCACC
>APFE030818132.1:110994-139788 GCA_000404065.3 Pinus taeda | reverse complement strand
AGGGAAACTGGGAAAGATAATCAGCTCTAATGGTATGACAAAGCTTCTAAAAAAGGAACGAAAAGGTGTAATTGCACAATTATGTTCACTAGATGTTTCCACATTGGAATCATCTAATTCTCCAGATCTCCAAATAGTCTTGGACAATCATTCCAAGGTATTTGAGACTCCCAAAGGTCTCCCACCTATTCGTGATCATGATCATGCTATTCATCTGATTCCAGGAAGTGTTCCTCCAAACATCAGGCCGTACAGATATCCTATGCCCAAAAGAGTGAAATTGAACGTATGGTTGCAGAAGTGCTAGAGGCTGGTATAATTCAACCGAGTCAAAGTTCTTTCTCTGCTCCAGTAGTATTGGTGCACAAGAAGGATGGATCATGGTGCATGTGTCCCGGATTATAGGGAGCTCAACAAGCTCACTATTAAAGATAAGTTTCCCATTCCTGTCATTGATGAATTACTGGATGAATTGCATGGATCAATTTACTTCACCAAGTTGGATCTTCGTTCACAATATCATCAAATCAGAATGAAGACTGAAGACATTCAAAAAACAACATTTAGAACTCATGAGGGCCATTATGAATTTTTGGTCATGCCTTTTGGCCTTACCAATGCACCTTCAACATTTCAAGGTTTGATGAATTCCATTTTCAAACCATTCCTTAGAAAATTTGTGTTAGTATTTTTTTGATGATATATTGAATTCTACAACAAAGTTTGGGAAGATGCATGTGAACATGTTGACAGGGTGCTATAACTATTGAAGGAGAAACAATTATATGCA
This sequence comes from Pinus taeda, assembly GCA_000404065.3. Taxonomy (NCBI): domain Eukaryota; kingdom Viridiplantae; phylum Streptophyta; class Pinopsida; order Pinales; family Pinaceae; genus Pinus; species Pinus taeda. The sequence continues at coordinate 138,998 of APFE030818132.1, read as the reverse complement.
AAAAGATCCAAATGTTTCTTTGGAGTCCAGGAGGTGGAATATTTGGGTCATATTGTATCTCATGAAGGAGTTAAGTAGACCCTAGCAAAATTAAAGCCATTAAGGAATGGAAAATCCCCACATCCATAAAGCATCTGCGAGGATTTCTCGGGTTGACAGGGTATTATCGCAAGTTTGTTAAGAATTATGGAGAATAGTAGCACCTCTAACAACATTATTGAAGAAAGATGCATTTTCATGGACTCCAGAAGCAACAAAGGCCTTCGAACATCTTAAAGAGGCAATGTGCCAAGCACCTGTCCTAGCTACACCGGACTTCACAAAAACCTTTATTGTGGAATGTGATGCTTCAGGAAATGGAATTGGTGCTGTTTTAATGCAAGATGAAAGACCCATTGCTTTTGAAAGTCGTCCAATCAAGGGAAAGTTTTACACAAAGCTATTTATGAGAAGGAAATGTTGGCAATACTCCATGCACTTAAGAAATGGCGACCCTACCTAATGGGAAGACACTTCAAGGTAAAAACGGATCATGATAGCCTTAAATACTTTTTAGAACAAAGATTATCCTCTGAAGAGCAACAAGTGGGTCACAAAGATGTTGGGTTATGACTTTGAAATCATCTACAAAAAAGGGAAGAAAAATGTGGTGGCAGATGCACTCTCAAGAAAGGATGAGGATGTGGAAGGATTGTTGTGTGCCATTTCTATTATCCAACCAGATTGGATAAACGAAGCAAGGGAGGAATGGAAGAATGACGAAGAAGTGTCTGCACTTATTCAAAAATTACAACAAGATTCCAGTACGTCTGATACATTTAGCTAGCAAAATGATTCGTTATGGTACAATTATACCTCTATAAGAATTCCCAGCCAAAACAAATGATTCTTATGGAATTGCACACTTCTCCCTTAGGAGGGCACTCGGGATTTTAAAAACTTACCACAGGGTTAAGAAGGAATTTTTTTGGGATGGCCTTAAATCAGATATTCAAAAGTTTGTGGCGGAATGTTTGGTTTGCCAACAAAATAAAGTTGAAACAATTAAGACACCGGGTCTATTACAACCTTTATCCATTCCAAGCCAACGTTGGGAGGAGGTTTCAATGGATTTTATCACAGGTTTACCCAAGTCTGAGGGAAAGAGTGGCATCATGGTGGTAGTTGACAGACTTACCAAGTATGCACACTTTTGTGCATTATCACATCCATTTAAAGCCAGTACAGTTTCTACTGCATTTATGGAAACAATTCGAAAGCTACATGGAACCCAAAGATTATTTTAAGTGACAGAGATCCCATTTTCACTGGAAATTTTTGGACAAAATTATTTTCTTGTCTTGGTACTCAGTTAGCTCATAGCTCATCTTATCATCCTCAATCTGATGGGAAAACTAAGATAGTAAACACATGTTTGGAAGGATATCTTCGTTGCTTTGTATCTGATAAACAGACACAATGGTCAAATGGTTGCCTCTGGCTGAATGGTGGTATAACACTTCCTTCCATACAGCAACAAAAATGACCCCATTTATGGCACTTTATTGGTATCAGCCACCATCCATCACATCATATTTAAGAGAAAATTCTAAGGTTCAAGCAGTGGAACATCACATCGAACATCAACAACAAGTCCTCCAACTCTTAAAGGATAACCTCGTGTTGGCACAAAATAGAATGAAACAACAGGTAGATCAACATCGCAGTGAAGAAGTTTTGATGTAGGTGATTGGGTATTCCTACGGCTACAAACATATAAGCAAATGTCCCTAAAGCAAGCTAAGAAGGATAATAAATTATCACCAAAGTATTATGGTCCGTACAAGGTGTTGGAAAAGATTGGTACTATGGCATACAAATTGGAGCTTCCTGCAGCTTCTCGATTGTACCCAGTTTTCCATGTTTCATGTTTAAAGAAGATTATAGGCGACAAGCTCCCAGTTCAAACAATATTGCCAGAACTTGACAAGGAAGGAAAAATTATATTGGAAACGGAAGCAGTCACAGAAACAAGAACTCGGCAGCTACGAAATCGATCAATTTCAGAGTCTCATCAAGTGGAAGAACTTATCTGCTGAAGATTCCACATGGGAGGATGAGAATTTTATACAGAAGCATCCAGAACTACTAAAGCATTGAGGACAACACTTTTTTGAAGGAGAGGGGTGTGTTAGGTCCCTATAATACTAGTGACTACCCCATTACTATTGTAGTTGTATCCCTTATTAATATTGTTGTGCCCCTCTTGTCCCCATATTGTTATTATTGTGCCCCATAGAATCCCTCTATTGTTATTTGTGGCTTTATATTATTATTGTTAGGTCAGTTGGGTTATATTGTGACTCCTTAAAATCCTATATATAGAAAGAAAGTTTTGTCATTTGAATCATCGAAGAATTGTTCATTTGTGTAATGTAAAGGAGGTTGCCTCCTCGAAGAGGCTAAACTCTAAGGCATTGATCTCTCTTTTCTATCTTTTTGTGAGTTGGTTTCATAACAGTAGGAATACGTTGACAATGGAAGTGTCAATGTTATCGAGTATTTGTTGATAATGGGACTATCAGTGCTTTTGTGAGTTCAGTAAATTTTAAAATGCACTGACAGTGGGAGTGTCAATGTTATTGTGTGTTTGAAAATAAAAATAAAAAAGGAAATTGCGCTAACAATGGGAGTAGCAGCGCATTTCTGTAAAAATGGTCAGTTAAAACTCTATTTTTTCCTGTACAGCACAATAATATCGGGCACGCTTTCCAAACAAATGAAAACGAATTTTTCAAAACCAAAAGAGTTTTTTTCTGCAACGAACCCATTTAAAAAAACCTCTCGGTTTTCTAACAACTATCACGGTTTTGGATTTTCTAAGGGATCACTGGACCCTAATTTTCAGGATTTCATCAAGAAATAGCTCATGGACAGTTGTTGACTTGGATGCCACCTCACCAAATTCTACTTGTTGATCCTTATCTCCAGCCATGTATCTAGCAACAGCATGATCTTTAAATGCATATAGGTTTGGAAAGTTTCATAAGCATGTACCTAAGAGATTTATACTTCCATTATTGGATTACTGTAACTATTTTTGAGCTACAAACCTGTTTCATTTATGGTATTATTTATATAAGCAAAGATCGCAGAAGAAGAAAGGGTTGGTGTTTATTTGAGTTTTAGCATCCTTGTGTATTTTGAGTAGATCATCAATGAAAACAGTCTTTATGAGAATTTGCAGAAATTATTGTGTTGTATTTCCCTGTCTGATTTTGCTTAGTTTTATATTTCCTCATGTTTGAAAAACAAATTATGAGATTGGGATTCATATTTTATAATCATTTTTATTTATTTAGCAAGCATTAATAATTGTTGTTCATTTAACCCTCACACTAAGATCCTTCATATTCCTCTAAATCATTGAAGTGTCAAAGGAACTAATGCTACCCTACTTTTGTTTTTTTCTCATCGAAATTTTGTTTTTATCAAACTTGATTGGGTTAGAATCCATGCCCAATGGTGGAACTTTTACATAGCCCAACCAAATTTCAATCATTCTTCGATAAATATGGACATAGAACTTAATTACAAACCTTCTACAACAATGACCTTGAGCAGTTTAGTTTTTAGGGAGAGATCCCCCTCCAGGTTAAAGGGCCATCTTTCAACGTCAAAGAGGTTCAAGGTTACCTTAGAGGTTTTCCCACAACAAGGTTTCTTCTAAGAGATAACAACTCACATGCAAGGAGTAGGGGTTCAAACATTATTGAGAACAACGCTTTATCTAAGGAAGTGTTGGGTGGCATACGCAGGAGAGAGAATATCTATTTGTTGTGCAACATTTTTGGATTCCTAGTCCAATTGGCGGAATCATTTTGGCCCCTGGAACAATCCTCTTTAGGCCTAGAATATGGCTCAGGGGTGACCGCTACACAAGAAACCTGGTTTAATTTATCTACAGTTGGGAGGAGAGTTATTGTCCCTAACTCAGTTTCCTATCTTCATTTGAGATAAATGTTGAAAATGGCAACAAAAAATGCTAAAAATAGAAGTGTTAAAAATAGCACTGCTATAAATAGCAGTTTGGGTACCAGTGCTGGATTGGGCAATAGGGAATGAAAAATGGAAGTGCTAAAAATAGCATTCTAATTTTAGCAGTTCAGGATGGATTCCTAATTTTATTCAGTCCCTGAACTAAAATAGGAAGTAAAATTCGAATTTGATATTAATAGTAGTTTGTAAATTAATTAATTAATTCATCTTGAGTTAATTAGTTAAGGAAAAACAAACTTGAAGTCTATGTGAGGACATGCAACAATTTATCTATTAATTGAGAAATTCATCCATCAGTTAAAGAGATAAGGATGATTTGTAATATTGAGTTGTAATTAGTTGGCTCAGTTAACTGAGTCAAGTCCAGTTAGATTAATTTAACAGATTGTTAAATTAATTTGAGTTCAGTTAGTTAATTCTTGCATGCATGTAACTACTGCACTTCAGATAACTGAATATTCTCTCATAAATAACTCATACATGTTAGTTTAGAGAAAGACCCAGTTGATATCAGATGAGGGACAGTGTACTATCAGTTGGATGGATTTTTCCTATAAAGGAAAATCATCCAAGCAGAAAGATTAAGGTTCCTTGAGGATTGTGCAGTTTTACAAGGTGTGAGATCAGTGTGAGAGATCAATGTTACACTTGGTAACAGGAGGATCACCCAGGAAACATTGCGCAAGGAAATAGGAGGCTTGGAGGGTAGAGGAGAAGGCTTAGGAGAAGTCTTGATTGCCTGTGAGCATCCAGGAGGATTGCACTGAGAGCTGGCTAGCTGTGAGAGCTAAGGCTCTGTGTAATCCTGATGTATTTCCACCTTCATCTGTGAGGATTGTACTGAGAGCTGGCTAGTTGTGTGAGAGCTAAGGTTTTGTGTAAATCCTATGTATGATAATACACAGAATGGGGTTTTAGGCTGAGGCTTTCCCCTAGTTATATCTTCTGTGTTATGTGTGATTGATTTCTAGATATCAGTTATATGTGTTCTTATTGATGTTGCTCATGTTCGATTAAGCTTCCGCTAAATTGGTTGTAGAAGTAGATCAAGAATTTTTCTTTATTCTATTGCATTATTAGGTGATCTACAGTGGGAATTTCTACATGGTATCGGAGCAAAGGTGATCAAAGGAGAGAATAGTATTCTCAGAGGAGATTTCAAAGTTTTGAGTTTTGGGCCGAAAGTTTGCAGAGCAGATCTGAAAATTTTTGTAGAAAATTTTCATAAACAAATAAAAAATTTGGATTCCTTGCGGAAAAATACCCAAATTCAAAAAAACAATCGATTGAATCGGAGTTCGGATGAGGGAGATATCGCTGATTTAAAATCAGCTCCTTTTTCCAAAAAATTTTGTGACGGTGGGAAAGTGGAAACAGATTGGTGTGCTAGCCAAGAACCTATATGCACTTGAGGTACAAGATGCATGTAAAGCCTTGAGGAGCAAGGCAAAGGTTAGATAATTGGTAGTTGAGAGGGAGACTAAAGGAGAGTAAATTACCTCTCAACATGCAGCGCCAGACGAAGTCTTAGACAATTGTGGAGGAGCCACGATTGGTGAAGCAGCTTCAGGAGGTTGTGAAGAAGCCATAACTGGGGAAGCCGAGAGAACATAGAGTGGAGGCATCCACTACAGAGGGATCACATGCATCCATACCTCCAAGTAGGAGGTGGGGCGATGTGGAGTGATCGTCCCACGGAGGCTGATATGGGGGTAGGATCCTTGAGGTACCCAACCTCTTTGATTCGACTTTGCTACAGGAGCCCTGACGAAGAGTAGCAGGATTGACTGATTGGGTAGAGACAGATGTAGATGGAGTGGTAGAGAGATCTACAGTGCAGGAATCCCAAGACAACACAGAGCTAGCAGGTTGAAGCAATGCGAGAGGCACAAGTGTGTCGCACCAATGCAGGATGGCACAGAGAGGTGTGTAATGGTGCGAGATGCATGGAGATGTTGCAGTAGCGTAGAGGTCAGAGAGGGAGCACTTGTCCGCAGCAGGTAGAGCTTCAACATCAGAGTATGTTTCTAGCCCAACAGAGAGGTCAGTTGGGAGTTTTTTTTGTTCCAAGAGTTGCTAGAGCAACCACACTTGGTAGAAGTGTTGCATATAGAACATTCTAAAGGCACAACATCGGGTTCGAGAGGAAGCCTTTCTTGTTGAGAGGGAGTGTTGAAAATGGCAACAAGAAATAATAAAAATAGAAGTGCTAAAAATAGTAGTTTGGGTACCAAATTTGGAATGGGCAATAGGAATGAAAAATGGAAGTGCTAAAAATAGCATTCTATTTTTAGCAGTTCAGGATGGATTCCTAATTTTAGTCAATCCTTGGACTAAAATAGGATGTAAAATTCGAATTTGATATTAACAACAGTTTGTAAATTAATTAATTAATTCATCTTCAGTTAATTAGTTAAGGAAAAGCAAACTTGAACTCTATGTGAGGACATGCAACAGTTTATCTATTAATTGAGGAATTTATCCATCAGTTAAAGAGATAAGGATGAGTTGTTATATTGAGTTGTAATTAGTTGGCTCAGTTAACTGAGTCAAGTCCAGTTAGATTTATTTAACAGTTTGTTAAATTAATGTGAGTTCAGTTACTTAATGCTTGCATGCATGTAACTACTGCACTTCGGATAACTGAATATTCTCTCATAAATAACTCATGCATGTCAGTTCAGAGAAAGACCTAGTTGAGATCAGAGGAGGGACAGTGTACTATCAATTGGATGGATTTTTCCTATAAAGTAAAATCATCCAAGTAGAAGGATTAAGGTTCCTTGAGGATTGTACAGTTTTACAAGGTGTGGGATCAGTGTGAGAGATCAATGTTACACTTGGTAACAGGAGGATCGCCCAGGAAAAATTGCGCAAGGAAATAGGAGGCTTGGAGGGCAGAGGAGAAGGCTTAGCAGAAGTCTTGATTGCTTGTGAGCATCCAGGAGGATTGCACTGAGAGCTGGCTAGCTGTGAGAGCTAAGGCTTTGTGTAATCTTGATGTATTTCCACCTTCATCTGTGAGGTTTGTAGTGAGAGTTGGCTAGTTGTGTGAGAGCTAAGGCTTTGTATAAATCCTATGTATGATAATACAGAGAGTGGGGTTTTAGGATGAGGCTTTCCCCTGGATATATCTTCTGTGTTATGTGTGATTGATTTCTACATATCAGTTATATGTGTTCTTATTGATGTTGCTCATGTTCGATTAAGCTTCCACTAAATTGGTTGTAGAAGTAGATCAAGTATTTTGCTTTAGTCTATTGCATTATCAGGTGATCTACAGTGGGAATTTCTACAACAAGTGCCCTCCTCATCTTAATTTCAATGTGAATTACTATTATTACTAGCATGTGGTTGTAACTCGATTTCTCATATCTATTTGGAATATGGTCATTGGTTGATGTTATGGAAGTTTCAATACCTATGGTGTGCATTTTTATTATGCAATAAACTGTGTGTATATGGAATTCCTGGTATGTTCTATGTTTAGATCTTGGTATGCAATGAGTTGTGTGTATATGCACTGCCCGGATTCTTCATAAGGTGTTTCGTTTAGGTTCTAGTATCCAATGAACTATGAATTGTTTCCATACAACCAAGACTACTGTCTAGTCAATTTAACGTCTTAAATTTCTCTCCATAAATTATCAATCCGAGTATCGTAAACTGATGAAGTGTGGTGCACCATATGTGCTTAGTCAACATTTTTCTTACTTCGTTGTTTTATAGATTTTATTTTTTTGGGGGGTTTTGTTTTTGTTGATCTCCTAAAGTGTCTAATGCAAATGGAAATCATATTCTAAGGTCTTAAGAATACTTTTAAAGGTCAAGTATGGATGTAGATTTCAAGACAAGGTATATGTCCCTAATGGTAACTTCCAAAACTTAGCACTTCAAAGGATCTCAAAACATGTTATTGATGGAATTAGTATTTAAACAAAAGTGGAAGCATGCAGCTACTTCAATCAAACAAAAGATGATACTGATCATGAAATCACTGTATCTGTTGCTTGCCTAAATACGGAAATAAAAGTTAAGCTATTGCACTCAAACAAGTCAAAAACTGCAAACTAATAAAAAGTAAAATCAAATCACATCATTCATAGTCTGATCCCTCGCATGTTAGTCTAGCTATGGCTTTCGGAGGTAACCGTCAATGAAATGAGCAATCCAATATCTAATTGCAGAAAAGTAAACTAAAATCAAATCACAACATTCATATTTCGATCCCTCGCCAGTTAGTCTAGCTAAGGCTTTCGGAGGTAACCGTCAATGAAATGAGCAATCCAATATCTAATTGCAGAAAAGTAAACTAAAATCAAATCACAACATTCATATTTCGATCCCTCGCCAGTTAGTCTAGCTATGGCTTTCGAAGGTAACTGTCAATGAAATGAGCAAATTGATATCTAAATTAACTAACAAAGCAAATGAACAAGACTGAAATCAACAAAACAGAACTGGAATTAAAAGAAACTAAGAAAAGCAAAGTCAGCAGAGAGGTAAATCTCATGTCACTATTTGATGCAAAAACATGTAAAGAAAAATTAATCTACAATCAACTGGTTGAACACACTTGCATGAATTAAAATTGCATGAATGGAAAATCTAATCTATCAAGCTTGAAAGCAATAAAATGACATAATGAAATCAAAGTAAAATTACAAAATAAAATATACTCTACCTACATTCTAATGTGCTCCATGACATCTACTTCACATCTCCTTCCATGTTGAGAACATCAAATCTTTATTCAAATTCTTCAAAATTACAAAGTACAACAAAGCTTTCTAAAGCTTTCCAAAGCCATCTCACAAGCTAACAAGCTAAGACTCAAAAGCTAACAAGCTGAGACCCAACAAATGAAGGAGAGAGATCTCCTATTTATACAAAAAGATGAGAAGCCATCTCATTAATGAGAGTCCATGAATCTCTCCCTCTACCTCTAGAGTCCTAATCAAAATAGGAATTGATAAAACACATGTCTTTTTAGAGTTACAATACAATTAGGAGATGTGACACATATCCTCATGATCCCATGATTCTTTTCACTCAAATTCGAATTTTGCCTTAGAGTGCCACATAAGGGTCTTCTAGAAGCCTCCTTTCAACCTACACATGTCAACAATCTCAACCCACTTGTTAAGTATAAGCATATGCACATTATTTTCTAATTTTTAACCACAAATTCACTTAAAAAGTTTAGAATTAATAAAGATTGGAAAAACATAAATGTGACGCAATGATAATGAAAGTGGGATGAATGTGGTGACATAGTAGTGAAATGGAGGTGAAATGGAGGTGATATAGTGGACATAATAGTGAAAGTGTAATGGAAATGAATGACATTTTCAAGACTCAACATCCGCTCTCTAAGTTGTTCTGCTTCTTTCTTGGCTGCCTGCAATTTCTTTTCCATTTGTTTATTCTCAGCCAACAAATGTTGGGAAAGATAATGAGAGGGGGGTGAATTAGTATTTTCAAATCAATAACTTTTTACATTTCATATTCATATTTATATACATGACTTTACTGAAAGGAACATGCATGTGTACGTGACTGTTCTTAAGACAATTAGCATATATCTAGTGAGCTTATGATTCAGTTAATTCATCATATGTTTGTCTTCATCTAGTGCACCAGTACTTTATTAAACATTAGATAAATAGTAACCATGTGTTGTAATAACAAAATAAACCACCACACATAAGCAACACACATGAACACCAGAATTTAAGGTTGAAACCAATGCGGGAGAAAACCACCTGTCACTGTCATCTCTGTCTTCCTTTTAATATAAAGAAAAATTTCTTTAAAACCTTGTACTAGCACAGACTCATACCAGTACGTAGGTACCCACCCACATGCAGAAGGCTACAACCTTCACTCGTTCTCCAGCTTCTACTGGAAGGGAGCTACAACCCCCTAGCTCTTGTACTGTCTGATATGTTTACCAGTACATAAGCACTGACCTATAGAAGGCTACAACCTTCACTCATTCTCCAACTTCTACTACAAAGGAGCTCCAACCCCCTAGCTCTTGTACTGGCTAATATGTTTACCAGTATGTAGGCGATAGCCTACAAAAGGCTACCACCTTCACTCTTTCTCCAGGGACCATGTTTCATAAATTTTCAAACAAGATACCCCTAGTACACATGAACATAATATGTAGGCCATGTTTCATCAAATTTTCAGACTGGACCCATTAGTAACATTGAAGCTCAAAATCAATCACCACTACAATACAACCATCGAATTCAACTGCATCAACCAATCATTGAACCAACTGTAACCTCAAAAATCATATGTCAGAATGTATACACTAGTTCAATGAGGACAACATGCATGTATACGATACTTTCTGCAACTAAACCTGCATATACCTCTAAATATACTTAATCATAAATCTTTTGAACCAAAAACTATACCAACCAAAGACATTCTGAATATCTACTGTCATATTATAGAGTTCTAAATAGATAGCTGCAAAACATCACCCTTCTTACTCAATCAATCAGTGAGCCAGACTCAATATCCTTATACAATTAATTTAACTTCAGATCTAATGAAGACACCATTAACAAATAGTAGTAAAACATCAACATTGATCAGATAGATCAATCATTTCTGAACAACATTCCCTTCCTCTGCATACGCCACTTGGAAGTGCCTAATCTGTGTGTATACGCACCTTCACCGGGGTGAACTTGCGTATAGATCTGCAAATAATGACTTATAACTTCGCAGCTTTTCAAGATTAGATATACCCAAATCATAGTATTTAAAGGATGAAACATGTGTTAGCACTCAGATCTAGCCAATCCATTATCAAATCATACAATGATAAGTCATTTTAGGTCTCATGATCCTAATCCATCATTAGTGCATAATTATTTTAGATCTATTAGATCTCATCCATCATCAAGCACTCAGGTGCATACTTAGTTTATATCTAGCAAAGCATTAAAAACCCACAACATGCATATTTTCTTTTGATCTAACTTTTCATAAGATTTCCATCACTTTCACACCTATCCCTTTGATTTTCTCCTCCTTATATACTTAGAGCCTTTGTCAATAACATGCACCAAAACAACACTTAGAACCTATGGTATTCTTAGACAGGATCAAGTAATCGTTATTTCGCTCAATATTGTGGGCTAGTACCATGGTATGGACCCTTGGTATTCTTTAACCTTAATTTTCCATCCCATACGCGCTTTTCCTTCTGTGAAACTGCGTGCACGTGTATACACGCCTTTTATTATGTGTACCCACGTGTATATGTGACTTGGACTAGGTTACATAGCGTATACAACTTAAAACGTTCTCTTTCCACAATTTCTTGATTCTCATCTACAATCCTTTGTCCCATCATCCTTTTCTTTTGTGCCATTACTCTGTTACCTCTGAATTGACCTGTTACAATGTGAGTTACCATCACTTTATTATTTTTGAACTAATTCCTCTGAACTTCCCTGCATTTTGTCACATTTGTAAACACAACTGCCATGCATTCTATCATATACCGTTTATACCTTTATCAAGTAGTCCATTCATCAAATAGGTTTTCATTAAGGACAACACCTAATTTCCCATATCAAGCTTCTGATTCTGATCTGTAAACCTTTGACCTATTATTCTGTTCCATCATTTTTTCACCTCTGATCTGACATGTAGATTAATATAGTTACCATATACTTGTTTTGTTACAAGTGAGTTTCCATCAAGGACAACACATGCATCATAATGCCAACAATCTCCCACTTTGGACTTGAAGGAAACCACTTTGGTGTTTGGTCACCACAACCTGTAAATAACATTAAGACAAGCACCAAGCTTTACAAAACATCAAGCTACTCTCCCCCTTTGACATCAAGGGAAAAGGGTTGACCAATGTTAAATGAAGAATTCCATATCTGAACTGTTGAATATGAACACTGATCATGCTCCCCCTAGGCACATGCTGAATTCTCTTATCAAACTGCCCCTGAGCACATGCTATAATCTCTAATCATGCTTCCCCTGAGCACATGTAGAGTCTGCAGAAATATTTTTCAAAAGAATAACATGAATCTATAAATCAACTAAGTGAGTATGACATTCCTATCACCAATGCCTCATACATACAACAATCACCCAACCAAGTGGGGATACATATTTGACACAACAATCCAAGCAAGTGGGATTACATATTTGACATGATCTCAAAAGTCCATACATGATTGAATATGACAATTATTACGTCATAGATATTTACATCACCCTTTCATAAAATTATATACATGACATTTTTAACAAAGACCAAACACTTAAATAAGATCATGATATTTATTAGAAACTATCATACACCTTATATGATCTGCACCATAATAATCTGTCAGCAGCATCAAGAAAAACAACCTGTATATGTTCATCATCAATTCACAATATAAGACAATGTAACTTTAATATCATCAACCTGTGACAAAGTATGTCGCATATAGATATCAACTCATCCTCTTGATCTTATCAAGATCAACTTGCTCCATTTCCTTAGCAGAAAAAGCGTTAACATAGGCTTCCATGAATCAACTAAGCATATGTCATATCCCCAAGCAGTAATACAAAACCATTCACATCATATCATATATATGTGAAACCATATATATGTGAAACCAGCATAGTCATCATCTATTACCATAACATCATCATCGTAGCAAGAACTGCATGATTTTTCCACAAGAACCCTTAATATATCAACCATGTATCATCACTAGGGAGTTTTCTAACATCTCACATCTGATAAACATCAACCATGATAATCAACATATGTGAGTATCAAACCTATAAATTAAGAAGTCATCATCATTATGTGACTATGTAAGGCATGTATCCAAATAGACATGTCTTCATGAAACTTGCAATAACACTGTTCTCTTGGTCAACCAACAATATTTACCAATATGCAACTTAAGTAATTATCCCTATATCTAGCATAGAGATAGAAATATGTATCTAATCTCTCATTAATGTGAAAGGAAAACTATGAGCTCATAGTCATTTTGTCAAAATTTCTTGATACCATCAAGTGCAACAATCCTCAACGATGTGAGAGCCAAGAAGTATAGGAATCCTCATCCATAACTTCATCATATGAAAGTTATGCATCTTTGAAGGCATGATGGCAGTAGCATAACAGAAATGAGTGACACTTAACATCATAAAATAATGAAGATGTGTACTCAAGATTTGTTCTTCTCCTTGAACTTATGAAGATCACCATGTAAGAAACATAAATATATGCATAATCAAAAGAGTCATCCACAAATCTGATCAAAAGCATCGAAACAACTGAGTGACTCAAGCATAGTGTCATATGTGATTTCACCATAGGTAGTTCATGACTGCAGCATAACATGATGCATCATTTAAACATTTTAACAACATAAGCATCCTCACCATTGATAAGAATCATTATGTACCAAAGACTTCTAAACATAATGCCAGCAATGCATTATTAGAAGCATAACATATTATCCCCCTAAACTTGTGCCAACTATTCACTGTTAGATCTGATTATTGCATATATCAATAAGAATCATAAAGGAATCATCATCAACTAGTTATACATCAAGTCATAAAAACTTATGAAAGTCAAAAGCACTTCTAAATAACATCCACATACTGTAATCATCAATCATCAAAACAGAAAAGACAATTGATAATTGACTGAACCATATCAGACCCCTTTTCTAAGTTTGTCCCACTACTTCTTCATCAACCAACATATACGCAACTGTGCAATTTCGAACTTGCACATATACGCAACTTTTCTTCCTAATATATGCATATGAAAATTGGAACACTAAAATTTCATAATTTCAGTTCCTCCTGAGTTTGTTCTGACTGTACCTGGGCCTAGAACTTTTGTCGAAATATCAGTTCCAAGAATACCATTACCATGATGGTTCTTCATTAGAGACTCCATTTTTCTCTTGTCTCCAGTCATGTGATGAGCACATCCACTATCATCTTCATCTTCGAATGAGCAGAGAGCAAGATCACACCTTATTTGATCTTCCTTTTCTTGATTCTTAGTGGATTCATCTTTTTCAGATTTTTCGATATAAATGTGCTTGTTTGATTTCTTACCATATTGTTGATGGCGATCCATAGACTTGTTCTAGCATTCTTTCACTATATGCCCAAACTTTTTACAAGCATAACATCTTATATGTTTCATATTATTTCTATAGAAATCAATGGCTTTGTGACCAAACATATTGCTAGAAAAACAATATCCCTTAAAGTACCTGGAAGTTGATGATCTTTCTGTGAGATGGTTATTAGCTTGAAACATTCTACTTTTGCACCTAGCTTCAACATGTCCAAAATTATGACAGATAGACTATTCAAAATTATTCCTCAGAGGAAAGAATTGATTATATTTAGGAGTAAATGATTTTATTTGAAGACTTTATTTCCTTGGTTGTTGATGGGGTTGACTTCTTATCCCCTGGTTGAGCATTTCAGATTTTGAATTAGAATACATCAACTCAATTTGTGAGCTAGATTCACCTATAACAGTTTCATGAAAACCAAGACTAGATTTGATGGAAGGAGACCTTTAACTACTAAGAATATTATCCAAAATATTAGTACTATCTTGAAATCATAAAAGTTTATCCTTTTATTCTAATTTACCTTTTAGGATATTTACCTCAACCTGATATTGCTCTTCCTTTTCCAGATACTGCTTCTTCATGATTTCTTCAACTTTTATTCCTTCTTCCACTTGTTGTCTTAATTTGAGAACCTCATTTTCTTGTTCTTCAAATGCTTGAAGTAGTTCTCCATTCTACTTATTTGAATTTTCAAGATCTTCCTTTAGAGAGACGACCTCAGCTTCAAGACCTTCACAGTAACTGGTTCTTTCTTTAAGTTCCTTGGTTGTTGTATCCTTTTCATTCAATTCATTTCTCAATGATGTCATTTCATCCTGCAGCCTTTGACACTGATCTTCCTTTTCTTTGTACTGCTTCCTTATTTTTTTTCTTCGTCCAAATGAGTTTTTAACTTGGTAATATCTTCTTTGTAGTTACAATCCCTTTTGTCAAATAGATCTTGTTGACCTCTAATTTTATATATGAGCCTTTTAACTTCTGCCTCTATTATATTTCTTTCACTTTCACCCATAAGAACAAATTCAGTTGTTTCACTATCACTTTCATTATCTTCAATATTGCATGAACAAAGAAATGTATCACCAAAGGACCAAAAATTAGTACCTGATAATTCTTTTGCTTGTTCATCTTCAATCTAAGGTGATTTTGAATCTGAATAATTGCTTCCACCTAGTAGCCAATTGTCTCTCCCATTGTCATTGTTCCTTTGAGATGTCTTCTTCTTTTGAGGTGCTTTCTTCTTTTGCTTCTTTCCCATTGTTACAATGGATCTCCTTCAAGTGATCAAGCTTCTGCCAAAGGACCTGCTCTGATACCAATTGTTGGAAAAAATACTGGGGGGTGGTGGGGGGGGGGGGGGGGGGGTGATTCGGTATTTTCATATAAATAACTTTTTACATTTCATATTCAGATTTCTATACGCGACTTTACTGAAAAGAACCTGCATGTGTACGTGATTGTTCTTAAGACAATTAGTGTATATCTAGTGAACATATGATTCAGTTAATTCATCATATGTTTGTCTTCAGCTAGTGCACCAGTACTTTATTAAACATTAGATAAACAGTAACCATGTGCTATAATAACAAATAAAACATCACACATAAGCAGTACATATGAACACCAGGATTTAAGGTGGAAACCCAATGCGAGAGAAAACCACCTGCTGCTGTCATCTCTATCTTCTTTTTAATATAAAGAAAAAGTTGTTTACAATCTTGTACCGGCGCAAACTCATACTAGTACATAGGCACCCACCTGCAGAAGGGTACAATCTTCACTCACTCTCCATATTCTACTGGAATGGAGCTACAACCCCCTAGCTCTTGTATTGGCTGATATGTTTGCCAGTACGTAGGCTCCGACCTACAGGAGGCTACAACCTTCACTCGTTCTCCAACTTCTAATGTAAGGGAGCTCCAACCCTTTAGCTCTTGTACTGGCTGATATGTTTACCAGTACATAGGCACTGGCCTATAGAAGGCTAGCACCTTCACTCTTTCTCCAGGGACCATGTTTCATAAATTTTCAGATTGGATACTCTTGGTACACATCAACACAATATTTAGGTGATATTTCATCAAATTTTCCAATTGGACCCATCAGTAATATTGAAGCTCAAAATCAATCACCGCTGCAATACAACCATCAAATTCAACTGCATCAACCAATCATTGAACCAACTATAACCTCAAAAATCATATGTCAAAATGTATACGCTACTTCAATGAGGAAAACATGCATGTATACGCTACTTTCTGCAACTAAACCTGCATATACCTCTAAATATACTGAATCATAAATATTCTAAACCAAAAATTGTACCAACCAAAGGCATTGTGAAGATCTATTGTCATATTACAAAGTTCTAAATAGATAGCTGCAAAAGATCACCCTTCTTACTCAATCAATCAGTCAGCAAGACTCAATCTCTTTATACAATTAATTTAACTTTAGACCTAATGAAGACATCATTGACAAACAACAGTGAAACAACAACGCTGATGAGATAGATCAGTCATTTCGGAACAACATGCCTTTCCTCTACCTACGCTACTTGGAAGTGCCTAATCCATGTGTATATGTGCCTCGCTGAGGCAAACCTACGTATAGATATGCAAATAATGACTTATAACTTCATATCTTTTCAAGACTTCAGATATACCTAGATCATAGTATTTAAAGAATGAAACATGTGTTGGTGCTTAGATCTATCCTATCCATTATCATATCATATAATGATAATTCATTTCAGGTCTCATGATCCTGATCCATCATTAGTGCATAATTATTTCAGATGTATTAGATCTCATCCATCATCAAGCACTCAGGTGCATACTTAGTTCAGATCAAGCAAAGCATCAAAAACCCATAACATGCATATCTGCTTTTGATATAACTTTTAATAAGATTTCCATCACTTGCACACCTAGCCCTTTGATTTTCTCCTCCTTATATACTTAGAGCCTTTGTTAATACCATGCACCAAAACAACACTTATAACCTATGGTATTCTTAGACGGGATCAAGTAATTGTTATTCCGCTCAATATTGTGGTGTAATACCATGGTATGGACCATTGGTATTCTTTAACCTTAATTTTCCATCCCATACACCCTTGTCCTTCTATGAAACTACGTGCATACATATACATGCCTTTTATTCTGTGTACCCGCATGTAGATGTGACTTGGACTAGGTTAAACAATGTATACAACTTAAAATATTCTCTTTCCACAATTCCTTCATTATGATATACAATCCTTTGTCCCATCATCCTGTTCTTCTATGCCATTACTCTGTTACCTTTGAATTGACCTGTTACATTGTGAGTTTCCATCACTTTATTATTTCTGAACTAATTCCTCTTAATGGCCCTGCATTTTGTCACATCTGGAAACATAACTGCCATGCATTCTGTCATATCCTGTTTATACCTTTATCAAGTAGTCCATTCATCAAATAGGTTGTTGTCAAGGACAACACCTAATTTCCCGTATCAAGCTTCTGATTTATTTCCGTAAACCTTTGACCTATTATTCTGTTACATCATTCTATCACCTCTGATCTGACCTGTAGATTCATCTAGTTACCATATACTTTTTTTGTTACAAGTGAGTTTCCATCAAGGACAACACATGCATCATAGTTCCAACAACAAGAACTTAACATTAGAGCTTGTGGCTCCTGCATAGGCCAAGGTGGCATCGACAATGGCAGCTAGATGTTGTATGAAATCTGAAACTATCATGCTTTCCTTCCTGGATGCAGGTGACTCGTGATCATCCATAAATTTTCTTCTCTGCACCTGTACAATCTTCTTCTGGAACTCATCGAATGAGAGATTGTACACATCCATAACCAGGTCGTCATCAAGGAGAACAACCTCTCCTTGCTTTCTCGGCACTAGTTATCACACTGGAGGTGGAGGATACTGAGAGGTGACCTCAGGTGCTCTTGGCATGAGGTTAGTTTCTTCATTCTGTGGCTCATCGCCAAAATCCATGTCCATCACTTCAATTAGTTGATCAATCTACTGAGCAAGCTCCCAATCCTACATTTTTTCACCTTCTTCTTCATCTGCTAACTATTTTGAGTCCTCAACCTGTATGGGCATTGTTTTCTCTATCATTGCATCTTTCCTTTCTTCTTCCTCATGTTTCTTCTTCTCTTCCCTTTATCTCCTTCTCAGTTCCTTCTCTTCCTTCAACTTCTTCTTTGTTTCCTACAACTTTTGTTGTGCTTCCTCCAACCTTTGCTTTTATTTCTTCCTTTTCTTTTCCCTCTTTATCCACTAATGCCTCTTTTTCTCCGCTGCCAAATTTTCTTTCTTAGTGATAGGGTTTGCTCTCATCTTGTAGCTTTGTTGAACCTCAAGGTTCTCGACAATCTTCCTCTTACCTTTGTCCTGCACTGAATTTATACTTATTTTTGTTATTATTGTTGCTTCGTGTCCTACTACTATGTGCATAGTAGCCTTCCAAGACGTGGCCATACTGACCGGCTCGTGGAGCTTGGACTCACTGTAACAATATCTCCAAGGATCCTCCTCGTGCTAGTGGAATGTCCTTTACATCCATGGATAATACACCTTCGCACATTGGTTCTTGAAAATACTGTGCAGATCATACAAATTGAGGCTCTTTGGTGTCAAACTCTAACTTCAATATCTCCTTAGCTTCAGCATCAACATCTTTCAAGATCTTAATCTCGTACAATATGATTCGCAAAGGAAGGGAGGGCCATGGTGAGTTCTTCTTCCTGTGAAGTCTTGATGATAACCCTGTGGAGAGGTGATCTGAAACTTCTTGAACGACCAACTTGTTTGTGGCATACCTTGGTAGAACATGCGAAGGCTTATCTTTGCCAAACACTCTAAAGAAGGTGCCACTAGGTGAGGCATACCAGTCTACAATGTTAAGTATCACCTCCATCACTTATTGGGACATGCAAGGTGGATCCTGCTCAAAGATAAATTGTACAACGATATGATGAAATGGTTAGCCAACCTTTCCATTACCCCTCGGTAGTTGCAATTGGAAAGAAACTTGTAATAAATATTGACGGAAGTCTCTTTCGATTTGCACGTCGAGCTCATGTTGGGAAATAGTTGTTGGGCACAAATTTCATCCAATAAGTATGCGGACAAGTGTAATCTCGCTTGCTCATCCTTGGGAAGATTCTAGGCATTGGTCACATGGAATTTAAACTAATAAGAAAACAGGTTCGACTATCTGAATGGCCTTCCATTACTCACCAATTGGTCCAATACAACTACCCAATCTTTAGGAAAGGTCTCGGTGTTATCTTGACCATATATTCAACATGTAAAGATGATCAAGAATTGGCAGGCCTTCCTAAGAGACTTTGTCTTGTAAACATGATTGGGTGTCTGCCTGAACTTTGATGGCTCTTTCACCCAACACTTGAATATATCTCTCGTGTTCACTTGGATGTGGGTCACATAGGAAAGTGTGTCCATGCGCCTTGACGACTGAGGTAAATGATACATCTGATGATAGTTCTTCTCCCTGAAAGTGGAAAGATCTATCTAGTTGGCACTGCTTAGTGTCACAGTTTATGGATCTGTGTATGGGACAATCAAGCTAATAATGTCTTCACATGGGAAGGCAAGGTACCTGCATGTAACCATGTAAAAGCCTAACCACTAGATATGATATAAATTTGTCAGTCCTCTAAGTACTCCTTGAATTCCTCTGCAACAATATCCTTTATCTGTTGTCATGTCAACTTCATGATGGCTGAGATAAATGATACATCTGATGATCGTTCTTCTCCCTGAAAGTGGAAAGCTCTATCCCGTTGGCACTGCTCAGTGTCATAGTTTATGGATCTATGTATGGGACAATCAAGCTGATAATGTCTGCACATGGGAAGGCAGGGTACCTGCATGTAACCTTGTAAAAGCTTGACCACTAGATATTGATATAAACTTGTCAGTCCTCTAAGTACTCCTTGAAGTCCTCTGCAACAATATCCTTTATCTGTTGCCATGTCAACTTCATGCCCTTCTCAATGAACAACTCAGTGTCTGCATAAAATGGCAAGTTAACTGACACCTGCTCAACTGCTTCCCCAGTACTTCTCTCGAAACTTTCCTTTGATGCAACTCTCTTGGAAGCCATGTTAACTGTAATTTCTAGAGAAATTCTCAACAAATTTTCTACCTAGAGACAGAGACGACACTTATCGCATGCAAATGTTATCTTAAAACCAAAATCACTTCAAGACAAGATCAAGCAACAAACAGGGAAAATGATGGGAGGGATTGCACAATATTGGTTTACAGAGGTGACTGCCTTCTTGTTGGAATTGTGCATTGTGCAATCCCAACAGCCAGTGAGGGAGGCTTGCTGACTAGAACTGCGCAATGCATAGTCCAGTCAGGGCATAGGATAAGAGAGACTGTGCATTGCACAGTCTCAATGGTTAGGGCTGGGAGACTGGATCTTGGAAATGCATAGTGCGTGGTTGGAGCTAGGCCATGGAAGCCTCTACGCAATTCCAAGAGCCAAGGGCGGGCCTTAATCTCCCAAAATTCTCAGTGCATGCAAGGGAAGGTGAGATCTAGGCAAGGGAAGCTCAGATCTTCCCAAGAGGAGTGGGAAAACGAGAAGATATGAATGATGGTGTGATGTTGGATGAATATCTAATTGAGTGATGATGCATGCAAGTAAAAAAGGTGCAGAAATAAATCAAACTAAAGGAAAATGATGCATGTGGAAAGAGTAGCCATAATGATGATTGTTAGTGAAAAAACTGGGTAATGCATGCAACACTCAGGAAAGGCAATGCAAAACTTCTACAAGCTAAAAAGTTTAAACACCAACAGTCATTCAATAAAACAAGTGAAACAACACTCTCACAAGCTAAACAAGCAAAAGTGACAGAAAAACAATAAAAGACTAGAAAGGAAAGACTTACCTGGAAAAGTGATGACGATCACAATGAAGGTTCCTTGATCTCCTCGAGAATGCCAGAGCTCCAAGATCAAATTTTAAAATGAGCTTTAGCTGCACCAATTAAATAGATTTGGTTGATTTAGGGTTTATGACGTGAAGGCCAAAAATTAAGGAAAAAGCGACACTTGGTGGAAATTTCCAAAATAAATAAAGTATCTCCTCCAAGCTACTAAAAATAGATCCCTATTTTCTAGGGATGATTTTTCACCCTTTTTTTCGATAAAAACGGCCATGCATTTCTTGGGGAGATTGCACAATTCTGGGAAGGACTTGGCAACTCACTACCTCATGCACTAAGCATCTTGAGCAAGAGGCTTCTACGCAATTTTTGGGCTGAGTGGCTTTGGGCTGCCTCTCAGGCTCTACACAATTTCCCAGGTGAAGGCTTATGGGTTAGACAACAAATCAAGAGATCGACTTATGGGTTAGATAATAAATCATGTAAGAAATCACAAGCCACGATGCAAAGATGAGGCTAAATCAAAGCACAAGTACCTGGGTCAATGCAAGATGAGTTGTTGTAATTTAGAAGGGAGGCTCCAAAACAAAGCATGGGAAAAATTTTGGAGGGTGGTTTTAGCCACTACAACATTGGTGACACACTAGTAGAACACTAGCTCTTTGTATGGACCTTGTCTCGTGTAAAGAGAGTCTAACTCTTATGGAATTATTTTTTGATTCTTCGATTGTCATAGTTTCTTCACTAGCTTGAGTTAAATATATAGTCCCTACCATTCTCTTTATCAGCAACACACATACCAAGCCACGTCAAAATGAGTTGTTTCGATTGGCGATGAGGGGTATATAAATGATAAAGTAATATAGACTTTCAAAGTTTTAGTTTCATATTTGGTGTTACTCCACTGCCAGTAGGCCTGGATAGTACCCCAACAGAGTCACTTCAGGAACACAAGCATTGCTTCACTACCAACGAGCCTGGACAATACCTTGGTAGAGTTAGTTGCTTCACCTCTCTGCGCAAGAAGCCTTTCTCTTCCTTCACCTTTATTTTTTTTTCATTTTTTTTTTTCAAGAACTGTGCATGGGCACTTATTTATTTGATGAGGTGGAAGAGGGATCCCAACTTATTGAGAGCAGAAGAGGTTGTCCCTTCAGAGAAGGATGATTATATATACCTCTGACATACTTGTTAAGGTTTTCCCCCTCTCCTTACTCTACTTGACTGAGTTGACAAGGGTTAACCAAATATAGAAAACTGATTAGAGTAGGCGGTTTTAGTTAAGAGTGCAAGCATCGTGATTTCACCATGATTCTCTCTGAAAGGAACACATTTTCCATTAGGGTATCATCGACTAAAAGAAACACAAGGTTCTCATAAAGAGAGGGAATAGTCATGTAACCAAGTGTTGATAGTTTTATAAGTTCCTCTTAGATATCACCCTGCTTGTCTCAAGAAGCTAAACATGGTTTCATGTGGAAACTAACCTACGGGTGCAAAAAGAACAAGCAAAGGGAAGAAGTAATACAAAGAAAAACAAAGTAAGCAAATCAAAACAAAACACGAAAGCAAACACTACTCCTACTCCTAATCTAAGCAGAGCATGGGCTAACTCATGTGAAGTGATATTTCTAATGTAGCCATAAGCACGTTGGTTGACCCATGTAGGCAACAACTTGATTGACCAGAAAGATATTCAAGCATACCAACATACAAGAAAGATAAACAATGTAAACCACAACGTTTGAAGCTTGAATGCATCCATAGAAAAGTAAAGCTTGAAAGCACATGAAAGGCACCCACAAATGTATTATGGTGTCCAGTTACATTGCGTGTGGAAGATAAGCATGTAAACTCCTTCAAAAATGACAAACGAGCAAACATGAAGAAAGAATAAAATTTTCACTTCATGACAATGATTGCTACGTATGACTCCTACAATGCATGAGCAATATGATCATGTGATTCTGGTGGAGGATGCAAAAATTGCGAAATAGATTGATATTCAATGTGAATAGGAGAGTGATGAGGAGCCTGGGGAGATTCAACAGATTTTTTATCAGAAGTGGAACTAACCTCAACTCTACAAGAACCTGACATAGCCATCAGCTTGGCTAAAGTGCCTCAACAGCTTGAGGGGTCTCCACTTCATCAAAAGATGGATCATCAAAGACTGGTGGCTTAAAAAGATCAACAACATGTGAATCAGAATCATGATTGGATGAGTGAGTGAAAATATCACGACAACCATGATCAGAAAATTTGAGATGAACAATGGCATCCTCATGATTTGACAAATCATAAAGAGGGGACAATGAAAAATGAGAATTTTCACCCTCTAAGTTTCGGAAATGTAGGATGAGAGATTGGGTGGATTCAGGAAGAGAGATTTTTCCTTTCCGTAATTGAATGAGAGACTGACATCCCACATGTTCTTTGAATGATCTAAAGTGGAAATATCCAGAGATTAATTTTTGCAAGATGGTACAGAAATGGAAGAATCGAAAAAGATGTCAGGATAAAGCAGATAAGGTGTGGACAGAAGGAGTTCATCCTTCTCCGCATATTTGTGTTCAGACTCCCTCACATACTCATAAAAAATAATAGCATAGATTGGCTGTCCAATGCCAACTCCGTCCACAACTTGATCTTCGGGAACTTCACATGTGGAATTCGGAACAGATGAACACAACACACCAAAATCCGGAGGATCAAGGGAACCAGAGGATGGAGGCTGAGTAGATAAGACCACGTGACAACCATCATGTTTGCAGTCCAAATATACACAGAAATATAGAGCATGTGGGGTAGGGGAAGGTGGTGACAGATCCATAGGTGGGTTCACAATGTCTCCCACCTCGTCCCGCAGAGCTAGAGTTGCTTGATGAGAAGGGGAAGGAGGTTCACTTGGGACAAAAAAATTATTCATCTTAGATTCTGACGATCTAACAGCGAGGTATGTTGGGAGAGACTCAGAAGTTTGTAACTAGTACTAATTCTCAAAAATGTAAACAAGATATTGAAATATTGCCTCTAGAAATTTCCAATCAACTTTCTCTTCGGGAAATTCATAATAGTAATGAAGGAAACAATCGTGAAAGTGCTCAAGAGATTCATCAGGTGCTTTTTGCAATTTTAAAATTTTCTGATTGAGTGCTTTACAATCATAGAACATGAAAGCACGAAACAATTCTTTAAGCATGTGATCGTAAGAGTGTATAGAGGTTGTGGGCAATGAGTGAAACCATTGCTTAACGCACCCTTCAAATGTGAAAGCAAACAACCCATAGGCAATGTCATTCGAGGGGACATCATGCCTGTCACAAAATCCACCAAAGGAAATTGCATGCTGGAGTAGGTGTGTTCCATTATCGCCATTGAATTTATATTTGGACAAAACATAGTTAGCAATCAAATGAGAACTATTACCTCAAAATGAGAACTCTAGCAAAAAACCATGAAAAAATAACTTGAAAATAAAAAGTGTTGATTCTGCATCACCACTTTTTTTTGGAGTAAAATTTCAATATTTTTTAAAAATAACAATAAAATCCATTTTGTTTGGTGCAAAAAACACCTTGAAATTGAAAAGTGTTGATGTTGCAATAACGCTTCTTTTTTTCGGGGTAAATTTTGAACACTTTTTAGCAATGATGTTAAAGATAAAATATCAAGATTTTGAAAAACCTTAAAATTGCAACAATTTTCAAGCATGGCATTAAAGATAAAATATCGTGTCTCTGAAAAGCCTTAAAATTAATACAATTTTCAGTCATGACGTTAAAGATAAAATACTTATAATTGTTTTCAACCATAACTTAAAGATAAAATATCGTGACTTAGAAAAACCTTAAAATTTCGACAATTCTTCAACCATGGCATTATCGAAAA
Organism: Pinus taeda; assembly: GCA_000404065.3. NCBI lineage: Eukaryota > Viridiplantae > Streptophyta > Pinopsida > Pinales > Pinaceae > Pinus > Pinus taeda. The sequence continues at coordinate 113,959 of APFE030818132.1, read as the reverse complement.
ATTATATGACTAAAAAATCTTTAAAAATGAACACTTGAATAAAAGAGTTATTATACCAAGAGTAATTTCTTTTTTAAATGCTAAAAATATAGTAATTTTAAAATCTTAGCCTAAGACAACTTGACAAATTGATATTTGGTGTAGGTGAACTCAACCTATTGCAATGAAATCTTAAAAATCACCCATGAAATTGATACGTTGTGGGGTAGACTTGTCCGTTATAATGATAACTTTAAAATAAATAATGAAATTGACACACAATGAGGCCGGGTTGCTAGTTGATGATCAACACGAACCTTAAAAAACAAAAATAATAATAGTAGTAAATATAAAAAATAAATACACAAACAAATTAAAAGATTGAAAAATATAAACAAAAACAAACAAAAAGTTTAATAATAAACTAATAATAAAACATAATACAAAATATAAAATATCTTCAATAAAGTAGTTTTTACAGTTCATATTTGAACCCTTAATATATATAAGATAGCGCGCATAATTTTAAAAAAGAAATTAACATAAAAAGAAAAATTAAAAACAACTAAATAAAAAAAAATAATTTTAGGAAAAAATTTAAAATTTAATACTAAGAAAAAACAAATAAAAAGTGAATTAATAAATAAAATAAACAAAATTATAAAACTACACAATTTTAAATATAAAATAAATAATATTTAAATCATAATTTACAAATATAAATAAAATTTAAATATTGTTAAAACATTAAAAAAACACTTAAAGGTAAATAATAAATTTTAATTTTAAAAGTTATTTAAAAATTATATAAATAAATAAATTATAATAAAAATTTTAAAGAAATATTAAAAATTATTCAGAAAGATAAAACTAATAGAAAACAAAAAACCCTTTAAAAAACAAGAATATATTATTAACTTATTAAAACAATAAATAAGTGAATTAGTTAATTAAAAGGTAAATACAATCTAAAACTTTTTTTTTTTAAATAAATAAATAAAAATTAAAAAATATATTGAAAAAAATAAAATTAAAATTTAAACGTACTCTCATGAGCTCCATAGTAAAACAGGTCATTGGGCAGTTCCTAAAACACCATGGATGGAAAGGATCTGCCATCTTTGTGATAATAGGAACATTGAGGATGAAAACCACTTCCTCTTAGAGTGCCCTGCGTACAACCACATTAGATCTCAGTTTCATAATCTTTGTCGCAATACTAACCTTCCTAGCCTTTTACGATGTCAAAATTATAGTGAGCTTGGGAGGCTTCTCTCCAAGCTTTTTGAGTATAGAAATAAAATCTTATATCAAACTAAATAACTTGTTTCTTTAGGTCCGATAGACCAAAGTTTGGTCTCAGTGGACATTAACCATCATCAACAAAAAAAATTAAAAAATATAAGAAAAAAATAAAAAAAATTAATAGACTTTTTAAAAAGATTTCAAATATAAACTTAAAAAAAACTTATATACCCGGATGCAGGTGCAATCAATGTGTATTCATGACGCAAGGGACAAGTGGAGGAGCGAGGTACTACTAGTTGCAGACCTGCGCGATTATCCAGGGACCAAGTTGGTTGATAGGAGTGATGTTCAGGTGGTTCGCTTGGGTTCTGAAGGATCAAGCGCAGCGCAGAAGATTTGGCACGCTCTATGCATTTACTGCTTGTACGGATCAAGGTATGGTGCTGGCTATTTTATCCATGGCGTCCATGGATTTATTTACCATTGTTAGCGCCTTGCCTCTGGGTCTCTGGTTAAAGTTCGATGTGTGTCTTGAAGGCTGGCAGTCCCTCGCAAACAAAGGTGGGTTTCCTCTGTGCATTTGGTTTCTGGTTCATCTCTGGCTTGAGAAGGTGGGGCGATTAGTTTGCGGTTTGGTTGTTGGAAGCTTGGGTAAGCTTTCGATTTCCCCTACCGCTTCCCCTTCGTTGCTCTACCTGCAATTACAGTCTAACCGCTTGTGTCTTAATTAGTTTCATGTGCTTTGTAACCTGTCTTTGGGCTCTACTTTTGGTTTCTTAGATCATTTTGCTTCCCTCCGCTCTCGGCCTCTGTGGTACCCCCTTAGCATGGTGCAACACAGTAAAAGGGGTCGCTCTGGGGGAAGTAGGGGAGGGCGTGGAAAACAGCTGGCCACCAGCTCTATGTATCCTGTTCACAATCCAATTCCTTATCATGGGTTCCAAACAACCCATTTCACTTTCCATAGCAATTTGAATAGACCTGTTATTACTGCTAACATCACCATTCTCTTCTCGGAAGAAGAAGCTCTACCCCCAATTCGTGTGTGCCTGATGTCTGAACCCTCTCCAGAAGCTGGCCAAGGAATTAGCAGTCAGAGCAATAAACAGGACAAAGTAGGGGAAAGTCTGGCAAAAGATCAAGGGGAGAGACCTGAAAGGAGCGAGGCTCCTAGCGCCTCTCAGCCTCCGAATACTGTTGTCTCGAGAATTCGGGAGGAGATGGACAGTGACACGCGCATGCTTGACGAAGATGCTAGACATGGGGATGCATGGAAGGATAACATCTGTCTAGTGGTGGAGACACCTCAGCATGAAGACAACACATTCTAAGGCCATCTGGGCCTTCTCCTTTTTGGCTTTTTGAATGATTACAATTATCTTGCTCAAGTGGTTCTAGACGCAGCTCGGGTCTAATATCTTCAGACATGTGGACTCAATTCTCTCTGTGTGGCTTAGTAAAGTCAATTTCCTATGGTTTTTTGAGTTTTGTAATGGGCTCTAGAATTTTGAACAATGTAGTGATCTTATGCTCTGGTCCTATGCTCTCGACAGATGGTTCTCTCCTCCTCTCCATGTTTCCTGGTGGCAATATCTGTCCTCATGCTTTTGTATCTAGTTCTTCCCTCACAAGGGATAGTTTCTGCTGCTTTGAGTGTCCTCAGAGGATGATTCCCGAGGCCTCAACCTCTTGTATTTTTATTTTGTTTTACAGTTAATAGAATTAGTATTTGCAGAGA
>APFE030818132.1:95734-109585 GCA_000404065.3 Pinus taeda | reverse complement strand
AATTAAAATTTTCATTATAAATAAAAATTGCAAAAAAAACAAAAAACACATATTTGGAAATCCTTAAAAAAAAACATCGTAGAATGAAAAACAAGTACAAGAATAAGATAACTTGAACAATTGTTAAATAATCAACATTTAAAAAAAAAATATGCATACTTAGGACATCAAAAAAATTTAAGTGTAAAAAATATGTCTTAAAAAAATAATGATTTTCAAAATTCACATGAAAATCACAAACATTTAAAAAAAACACTAGCATTTAAAAAAAATGTTCATACTTGATACATAAAAAAATGTAAAGTGTTAAAAATATGCTCCAGAAAAAATGGGTTGATGATGCATCAACACTTTTCAAAATCAGCATGAAAATCACTAGCATTTAAAAAAAGATGTTCATAAGAAAATTTAAAGTGCCAAGAAAAAAAAAAAAATGTATTCTGAATCACCACTTTTCAACATCGAGTGATTTTTTGCTACCTCAATAAAATGGGTACTAGATAATTTTCTCGTTTGATCAATAACTATGTTACAAGTCTTCTATAACATCCACTGACACATCGAAATTAACAACGTAAGAAAAACATGTTGGGGTTTTGATTAGGACATAAGTCATGAATGATGTGCAGAAATTCAAAACAAACTTCAAGGGCTTAGCTTGTCATCTAGCCCTCCTTCTAGCACCAGAAATATTGACAGTGCTAGACCCACCAACATTTAGGGGATCTCCTCGGTAAGAAGTTCCAACTAGACCTCAGACTATTTGGAGTAGGAGTCTTAGCAGTGGGTGGTAATGTAATGCCTTAACCACGATAGTGCGCAGAGATAAGTATGATAAATTTGAGTTGAAGCAAGTGTGTGACCTTGCAGCGAGTCAAGTGAGATGCATAGGGGTTCTAACACACAGAGGGGAAAAGGAAGTGCGCCTCTTTGAAGCCCGTAATAATACATAACCTGAAAGGAACACACGAGCGAAATGACATCACAAGCTAAAATGTAGAAATTATAGTCCACAAATTAAAATGACAGGTTAATCCAACAATACACATTTAACAAGATTCATATAATTGCAGACAAAGTAGTTCATAAGAAAATGCGTAAGTTAAACAACATACATTGCTACAACAACCAGAATAGTCCATCTACAATAAAACATATGCATGAAATCATGTTGGCTCTGTTATTATTATTATAAGTGAAATTTTCATCCATACATACACCATTGACATCCACTAGCCCCAATAGTGGAACATTACAGTAAAAAACACCTACTCCTCCAAAGAAGTATACTCGCTCTATGCTGTGGGGAAGCCAAGGGTTGTCACAATACTCCCAAACATTTTCTATGCCTAAGCCTAGCCAAAAGCTTGGCTCCCAAAATCTTGTTCTATGAGTTATGAGGTTCTATTTATAACAAAGAGTGGGGTGATCCTTGACATTCCCCTTTGTGACTCTTTGACTACCCTCATGACTCTTCAACTTCTTTACAAATAACTCATTACATAATATGATGACCTTTCATATTCCACTAATGACACTTGAAATATCACTTACAACACATTTACAAATAATATTGCATTTTCCACATGTACCCATGTGAGACAAAATAGGCTAGAGATAGCCTAACAAGAAAAAACATAGTTATGACTCTCAAGTTTGGGGAAAGACCAACTCGGCAACCTCCACTTGATGCTTCTCAGTGACGTACTCATGACAATCTTAATACTGTGAGATGATGTCCCCAAAGTGCTTGATGGTATCTTTCTGATAGTGAACTCTTGCCTCCATAACATCTGGGTATATGGTCTTGGAACTTGTATCCAACTCGTCCTAAAACATGTGCAACATGGTGTTGACCATGATGGGACGAGCAATGTATTTTTGCATGTTATGTGCGTTGAGCTCCAAGTCATCCCTGGTGGCCTCTTGCCTTAGCTACTCCATGTAACTGTTGATCTCTAGCCAGACTTGGTTCTTGTGTTTAGCCTCGGTGATGGAACTGATTGAAGGGATCCTATGTGTTCTCACCATGACATCCAAACTCTTGTACAACCATGCATTTGAGGCTTGTATGCTGGTGATCAATGGGGCAAGCTGCTCATAGTTTTGGATCAAAATCTGAACCTTTTCTTTCTCCAGCTCTGCCTGAGGCTTCATCATCTTTGGCAAGTGAAGCAGGGCCCCTTTGTATCGCATTGTCAACTCTTGCACATGGGTGATGGTAGCATGTATGTCCCTGAGAGTTTGAACAAAATTTTTGCTCCACTGTTGTAAGCCATGCATATGGACAACTAGTTTATGCATGGTGACGAATCTGTCATAGAGCTTCCACATGGTAGTCTCATGTGTTGATACTTCATCAAGTATCATTTTCCTCATTTCTGCCATTGTGGAAACTGCGCTCTACTCTTTGAGTTGTTCCGCCTCTTTCCTAGCCGCCTGCAAGTTCTTTTCCATTTGTTCATTCTCGGCCAATAGGAACTTAACATTAGAGATTTTGGCTCCTGCATAGGCCAAGGTGGCATCATTAATGGAAGTTGGATGTTGTCTGACATCTGACACTATCACCCTTTCCTTCTTGGATGCAGGTGACACGTGATCATTCGAAAAGTTTTTTCTCTACGCTTGTACAATCTTTTTCTGCAACTCATCAAAGGAGAGATTGTACACATCCATAACAAGATCATCATCGAGGAGAAAAACCTCTCCTTACTTGCTCGGGACTGGTTCTGACACTAGAGGTGGAGGAGATTGAGAGGTGACCTCAGGTGCTCTTCGCATGAGGTCGGTGTCTTCATTCTGTGGCTCATCCCCAACTCCATTTTTGTCACTTCAATTAGTTGCTCAATTTTTTGAGCAAGCTCCCGATCCTGCATCTTCCCACCTTCTTCTTCAACTGTCGGATGTTCTAACTCCTCAATGTGTATGGGCACTGTTTTCTCTATCATCGTGCCTTGCCTTTCTTCTTCCTCCTGTTTATTCTTCTCTTCCCTTTTTCTCCTTCTTAGCTCCTGCTCTTCCTTAAACTTCTTCTATGTTTCCTACAACGTTCATTCTACTTCCTCCAACCTTTTATTTTATTTATTCCTTCGCTCTGCCCTTTTTATCTGTTGCTGCCTCTTTTCCTTCACTACCAAAGCTTCTTTCTCAATGATAGGGTTTGCTCTCATCTTGTAGCTTTGCTCAGCCTCTGGGTTATCTACAATATTCCTCTTACCTTTTTCGTGCACCAGATTGCTACTTATTGCTACTATTTTTGTTGCTTCATATGCTACTGCTTCCTGCAGAGCAGCCTTCCAAGTTGTGGTTATACTAACTAGCTCGTGGGGGTTGGATTCATTGTAATAATATCTCCAAGGATCCTCCTCGTGCCAGTGGAATGTCCTGTGGATCCATGGATAGTACACCTTCGCATAGTGGTTCTTGCAAATTCTGTGGGGATCATACGGATTGAAGTCTTTGGTGCCGAACTCAAACTTCAATATCTCCTTAACTTCGGCATTAACATCTTTCAAGCTCTTAATCTTGTACAATTCGATCCACAAAGGAAGGGCGGGCCATGGTGCCTTCTTATTCCTATGCATTCCTGATGATAACCCTGTGGAGAGGTGATATGAGACCTCTTGCATGACCAGCTTGTTCTTGGCATACCTTGGTAGAACATGTAGAGGCTTCTCTTCGCCAAACACTTTGATGAAGGTGCCACCGAGTGAGGCATACCAATATGCAATGTTAAGTATCACCTCCATTGCTTCTTGGGACATGCAAGGTGGATCCTGCTCAAAGATAAACTTGTACAATGAGATGATGAAATGGTCAGTCAGCCTTGCCATTACCCCTCAGTAGCTGCTGTCAGAAAGAAACTTGCAATAAATATTGATGGCAGTCTCTTTCGGTGTCCACGTCCATACCATGCCAAGAAACTGTTTCTTGGCACATATTGCATATAGTAAGTATGAAAACATTTATAATCTTGCTAGCTCATCCTTGGGCAGATTTTGGGTGATGGTCACATGGAATTTCAACTAATAAGCAAACAATTCTAGCCAGTTTAATGGCCTTCCATCACTACCCAACCTTCAGGAAAGGTCTCTGTGCTTTCTTGATCGTATATTTGGTATGAAAAGATGATTAAGGACTGGTAGGCCTTACTAAGAGACTTTGTCTTGTAAACATGATTGGGTGTCTGCCTGAACTTTGACAACTCTTTTGCCCAGCACTTGACTATATCTCTCATGTTCACCTGACTTTGGGTGGGATAAAAAAGTGTGTCCATGTGTCTTGTTGCCTGAGGTAAATGATACATCTGATGACAGTTCTCCACCCTGAAAGTGGCAAGCTCTATCCCACTGACACTTCTTAACGTCATAGTTTATCGATCTGTGTGTGAGACAATCCAGCTGAAAATGTCCGCACATGGGAAGGATGGGTACTTGCATCCAAACTTGTAAAAGCATGACCGTTGGATACTAATATAAACCTATCGGTCCTCTAAGTCCTCCTTGAATTCCTTTGCGACAATATCTTTGATCTGCTTCCATGTCAGCATCATGCCCTTCTCAATGAACAACACAGTGTCTGCATAAAATGGAAAGTTAACTGACACCTACTCGACTGCTTCCCAATTACTACTGTCGATAATTTCCTTTGATACAACTCTCTTGGAAGCCATGTTAACTGTAACTGCTAGAGAGATGTTGAACAACTGTTATACCTAGAGACAGAGAGGAAACTCATGGCATGCAAATGTTAGCTTAAAACAAAAAGCACTTCAAGACAAGATCATGCAACAAACTAGGCAAATGTTGGTAGGGATTGTGCAATATTGGTTCACAGAGATGACTGGCTACCTGTTGAAATTGCACATTGCACAATCCTAGTATTCTGTGAGGGAGGCTAGCTGACTGGAACTGCACAATGCGTAGACCAGTCTGGGCACAGGCCAGGAGAGACTGCACATTGCACAGTCTCAGCGGCTAGTGTTGGGAGTGATACAAGTGGATATTGGTGGCCACCCACCAATTCCACTTGGACCCCCACCATCGTTTATTTCAGTTTTTCAGTTTCCTTAATTGTAGCACAATTTACTATTTTTAGAAGTTTTTTTGGGTCCTAAACTTCTGGAGCCATTTTGAGGCCCTAGCGGTTTTCTGTTTAAAATCATCTTTTCCATCATAGTCCTCGGAGATATCTTTCCAATGGGGTATCATGTGCGTCAAATGGAGATAATATGACCAAGTCACGACCCCGGGAAGTTGGTTGTCCAACTAACCCCAACAGGCCCATAAACTCTTGGTGTTACATCTCCTCAGGTTAGGGTTTTGGTTGTTTAGGGTTTGCTCTTATATTTCAATAATAAAAAGGCCCTTGAGCCTCATTGTAATGTAGTTTAGAGGCATGTAGCTACCACATCTCTTCTCATAGATAAGCTACCATCACCCGAGCTAGTTTATTTCCATTTCTATTTGTAAGCATATTTCAGTATTTTACATTAATGAAATGAAGCATTATTTCTGCTGCATCTCTGTATTTATGGTTATATCTGTAATTTGTTGCAGTCCTGTTTAAATGTGGATCAGGGAAACTGGCTCCTAGAACTATGTAGTACGCAGTTGGAGTCAGGCCAAGACATCCTTTGCACAATTCCAAAAGCCAAGGATGGGCCTTGATCTCCTAGAATGTACAATGCATGCAAGGGAAGGAGACATTCGGGCAAGGGAAGCCCAGATCTTCCTAAGAGGAGTGTGAAACGAGCAGATCTGGGGGATGGTGTGATGTTGGATGAAGATATGATTGAGTGATGATGCATGCAAGTAAAACAAGTGTAGGAATCAATCAAATTGAAGGAAAATGATGCATGTAGAGGGAGTCGTCATATTGACGACCGATAGTGAAAAAAATTGGGTAATGCATGCGACACTCAGGAAAGGCAATGCAAAACTTAAAACAACACTTCTACAATCTAAAACAAGTTAAAAATCTAGCAGACATTCAATAAAACAAGTGAAATAACACTCTTTCAAGATAAACAAGAAAAAGTGATAGAAGAGACAACAAAAGACTAGAAAAGTAGGACTTACTCGGAAAAGCGATGACAATCTCACCGAAGATTCCTTGATCTCCTCAGGAATGGCAGAGCTCCAATATCGAATGTGAAAATGAGCTCTAGCTACAATGATTAAATACATTTGGTTGATTTAGGGTTTAAGACGTGAAGGCCAAAAATCAAGGAAAAAGCGACACTTGGCGGTGATTTCCAAAATAACTCAAGTGTCTCCTCTGGGCTGCTAAAAATAGGTCCCTATTTTCTAGGGATGCTTTTTCACTTTTTTTGTTTTTTATTTTTTTTTTGTCCTTCAGGAAAAGTTTCCATGCATTTCCCGAGGGGATTGCGTAGTTCTAGGAAGGACTAGGTAACTCACTAACTCATGCATTGTGCAGCTTCTGAGAAAGAGGCTTCTATGCAGTTTCTGGGTTGAGTGGCTCTAGGCTGCCTCTGAGGATCTGTGCAATTTCCCAGTTGAAGGCTAGTTGTCAACTAGATCTGCAAAATTATGGAGCTAAAGGCTCACTTTCAGCTTGAACTACACAACTCCCAAGAGCAAGGTTAGTTTGCCTCAAGGATTGCGCAATTCTCTAAGGTAAGCATGGAACTGGGTGGAAACTAAGTCAAGATATCGACTTGTGGATTAGAAAACAAATCAAGTAAGCAAACACAAGCCACAATCCAAAGATGAGGCTCAATCAAAGCATAAGTACCTAAGTCAGTGCAAGATGAGATGATATAATTTAGAAGGGAGGCTCCAAAACAAAGCACGGGAAAAATTTTGGAGGGTGGTTGTAGCCGCTATAACAGAGGGGTATCATCATTTCAATGGGGGTAATTAATATTATATCAAGAATAAATCCAAGATTAACATGCACAAATTTGGCGGTTCCAGCCCATTAGTGTGGGTGGCACGAATGGAACAATATTTTCAACTCAACAATATATGGGATGACAAAACCAAACTACATGTGGGAGCTCTTTACTTGGAACAAGAATGTTGGCAATGGTGGCAATGACATAAAAAATTATACAAAGGAAAGATAACTTGGAGTATGTTCTCTAAAGCCATTTGTGCACGTTCTAACAGGGACCCTCACTTCGAGGTCGCCTCACTAAGCTCAAAATAATTGATACAATCTGAGACTTCATGATGACATTTGAACAACTAGCTATTTGGATTGAGAGTATAGGGGATGCCTTTTATATGGAATATTTCATTAGTGGCCTCAAAGAATCCATCCAGGGACATGTTCAAGTGCATCAACCTACTACTTGGTTGGAAGCTTTCCACAAATATTTAAATGCAGAATCCGTTATTAATGCTCAATCTAGTCATCCATAATTTCCATCAAAGGAACGTCCCTCTCTTAATAGTGGCCCCACCCTTAAGGTTCAAAAAGGTGTTGCCTGCAAAAAATGCCAAAAGGAGAAGAAAAAGACTATGTTACTATTGTAATGACAAATATTCACAAGGCCACAAATTCAAGGAACAAAATTTCTTCCATATTGACACTACTAACAATATCCCATTAGATGAAGCACCGTTAGTGGAAGTTCCTTGGGAGGAGGAAGTGGACCCTAAAATGGCCATTGAATAAGTAAAAAATACTACTACAACATCAAATGAACCAATTATATCACTCCATGCATTAGCTGACATTTCTTCTCCACAAACACTTAAAATCAGAGGCTTCATTAACCATAGATTAGTGGTGGTATTGATTGACACTGGCAGCATGCATAACTTTTCCACAAATGGGTAGCTAAGGCAGTTCTTGTTTTGTGTGGAAAGTATCAAATTTTCAAACCTCATAGTTGATTGTGGGGGGGGGGCATGAAATGAAAAGGACGTTGTGAGAAAATTAACCTCCAAATGGGGGACTATCACCTTAAAACCCACATGTTTTCCATTGAAATGGGGGGTTTGGACATCTTCCTTGGAGCATAATGGCATAGGACACTAGGCCCAATCACCATGGACTTCTAGGAGCTATATATGAGCTTCAAGAAAAATGGAAACACTTATACTCTTAGGGGCCTTCAGGCAGACTCTCCTACTATCATTAACTCACATAGAATGGAGAAGCTCTTAAAAAAGGGCCACCATAGAGTAGTTTCACAATTAAATGCAATCAAAGCAATTAAATCCAGCCCTGCCACCATTCCTATGGATTTGAAACTAGTTTTGGGTCACTACCAACAGGTACTTGAAAAAACCAAGAAGCTACCCCCCTCTCAAGGTGAGCATGATCATAACATCACTTTGATTCCAGGTAGCCAACTACCAAATGTTCACCCCTACATGTATCTATTCACACAAAATAATGTGATCGAAAATATTATTTGGGAAATACTAGAAGTAGCCATTATCCATCCTAATACCAACCCATATTCATCCCCAGTGGTCATAGTCTTGAAGAAAGATGGGGAGTGGTGAATGTGTTGTGACTTTAGGGCCCTCAACAAGCTCTCCATCAAGGATAAATTTCCCATTCCAGTAGTTGATGATCTCCTTGGTGAACTCTATGGCGCCCAATTCCTTACCAATTTGGATCTTCATTTGGGTTATCACCAAATCAGAATGAAGGAACCATACATTCCCAAGACAACTTTTAGAAACCATTAAGGTCACCATTAATATTTGGTTATGCCATTTCATCTCTGTAATGCACCATCGGCTTTCAAAGTCTCATGAATCACCTTCTCAAGCCATATCTCAAAAAGTTTTTCGTGGTATTTTTTGATGATATACTCATCTACAATAAAACATGGAAAACACATCTTCAATATGTTTACAAGATATTTCACCTTTTGAAGGATAATAAAATATTTTATAAATTTTCCAAGTTTTCTTTTGGAATGGAAGAGGTGGAGTAATTGGGACGCATTATGGGTCGTGAAGGCATTCGGGTGGATCCCAAAAAGACTCGGGAAATACAAGATTGGCCACAACCCAGGACCTTGAATAATTTGCAAGGATTTATGGGCCTCACAGGCTACTATCCCAAATTTTTCAAAAAATATGGATGCATCACCAAACCCTTAACAAATATTCTCAATAAAAATGCATTTCTATAGGCTGGCAAAACTCAACAGACCTTCCTGATTCTCAAACAAGACATTTTCTCCACCCCTGTGTTGGCCCTACCATATTTCACCAAACCATTTGTGGTCGAATGTGATGCCTCAGAAACCAACATCGTAGCAATTATAACACAAGAATATTGACTACTAGCCTTCACAAGCCACACAAACCAATAATTAAGTGGCAAGAATTTGGTTCAATATACTTATGAGAAGGAGATGATGCCCATCCTACATGAAATAGACACCTGACAACCATACTTTCCTAGGTGACATTTCTATATTATAATTAACCATCATAATTTGAAGTATGGTGGCTTACCAAAATGTTGGGTTATGACTATGAGATAGTTTATAAGAAGGGTCGAGTCAACATTGTGGTCAATGCCTTGTCTAGAAAATTTTAGGAGGAAAGAACCCTATAATCCCTATCTTTACCATCTTGAATTGAGGAGGCATGTGAAGAATGGTTTACTCATTCATGTCTTTCCCAAATAATGAAAAGGTTACAAATGGATCCTTACCCCATAGTGGGTCATACTTGTAGGGAGATATTCTTTAATATAAGGATCATGTGGTTCTCTCCCATCACTCCACACTCAAACCCCACATCTTAGTAGAGTTTTACTCCTCACCCATTGCAAGCCATTATAGCTTTTAGAAAACTTATTCTCATGCATGCGCTCCTTCTTTTGGGCTGGGATGAAACATCACATTCTTACATTTATAGCTAAATGTGATTTATGCCAATGCAACAAAGGGGAAACAATGAAGACACCAATAACCTTACAACCATTTTTTCTACCTACTTTTATATGGATGGATGTCTCCATAGAATTCATTACAGGTCTCCCTAAATCCAACAATAAGTCAATTATCATGGTGGTAGTTGATTGCCTCTCCAAATATGCCCATATTTTTACCCTACTATACCCATTCACTCCAACATTGGTGGCTCAATTCTTCATGGATAAACTTTTCAAACTGCATGGCATACCTACTTCTAGTGTGTCTGATTGAGATCCCATCTTCACTCACAAATTTCGAAGGAGCTATTCAAGCTACATAACGCACAAATCCAAATGGCAATAAATCACCTCCAAACAGATGGTCACATTGAAGCAGTAATTTTTTTTTGGAGACCTACCGAGGTGCTTTTCTTCAGAAAAAACAACATCAATGGGTGTAGTAGTTACCTTTAGTAGAATGGGGGTATAATACTAATTATCATGAATAAACCAAGATAAAACCCATAAGATGTGGTGTATGGCCACCTCCCACCTTCACCAACTTCTTTTCTTCCAGGATCTTCTAAAGTGCAGGCACTGGATCAACAACTTCATAACCATGTAGCCACTCTTGCTCTTCTGAAGGATAATATTCATCAATCTCGAAATCATATGAAGTAACATGCTAACCAACATCGCTCCGAAAGTTCTTTTTAAGTGGTTGACCAAGTGTTTCTTCGACTCCAACCTTATAAGTAGGTGACTCTCAAAGAAAGGGTTTCCAAAAATTAGCTCCAAAATTTAATGGGCCTTATCCGGTGATTCATTGTATTGGCTTAGTCACCTACAAATTGGCCTTTCCATCCACTTCAAAAATTGACCCAATTTTCCATGTCTCTTTCCTCAAGAAAGTTGTGGGACACAATTGCAAGGTTCATTCCATACTACCTGAATTGGACAAGGAAGGTTCTCTTTGGCTCCGACCAGAACTACTATAAGATTCATGGTAAGGGCATATTTTCAACCACACTATCAAGGAAGTCATCATTCAATGGGAAGACACCTTACCATAATATGTGACATGGGAATCGACAACTAGTCTCGAGCAATTTCCACGGCTCCAACCTTGAGGACAAGGTTGCTTCTAAAGTGGGAGGGCATTTTAGGGTTTGACCCTAACCCATTTATTAATGTAACAGGCCCAAGGGGCCCCATTAGAGTCATGATTAGCTAGCTTATTAAATAAATCCTGTAAGCAATTAAGCACATTAATGATTATTGTAAGTGGTTGACCTACATTATAAAAAATGGACCATAATTAGTTAGTTTATTTTAGGATGATGAATAAATGAGCCATAGATAATAAATAAAGTGTTTAACCCACATTATGCGAGTGACCACGAGTAGTTATGGTTTTGGATCTCATGAAACTATATATAGTCCAAAAAGAAAGGGAAGTTTCATGAAGTATTTTGTAATTGAGCTCTGCTCTGTTAGAGATTTCCCCCTCGAAGAGCAAAATGAACATTTTTTTTTTCTCATAATAAAATATTTTCATCTTGTCTCATTTCTGATATTATTTCTTTGGTATTTTCTTGCGTTCTAATTCCAATCTACAAGTTAAGAGAATTACAACTAACAAAATCATGGAATACAATGCCTTTGTTGAACTCTTAACTGAGGCAATATCTCTAAGCACCAATTAGTTGGTGGTCAATCTAGACTTTGATCTCGTGGCATTGTTATAGCTCCAAATCTCACCATTATGGTTTTTGATGCTACACCCATGGCCTAGGGCAACCCCTCCTTCCAGACCTGGTCCAAAATCTAAAAAACAGTGTTTTATTCCCTGTACGCGACATTGCCCTGAGTTAAACGCGTGTATACGCGGGTTCATACATACCCAACCCACGTATATGTATTAAAACACTTAAAAAAATATAAAACTCCTTATTTTCGGGCGGAGATCGCGGGTTTTACCTGCTGATCACCTGTTAGTGCCCGTGGCCTCAACTGTCCCCAACCAATTCCTAACTAAAAAACTACTTTGGAATTGGTATAAAAAGACATCAAAGGGAAGGCCTAAAGAAGGGAGAGAGATCATGGAGCAAGGTTATTATACTGAGTTTTTTCCCCTGATCAAGTCTGAAAACCCTTGTGCCTTCTGCACTTCCCCCATCTTGTACAGGAAACCCTTGTTTCCTTGTGATTGGATGTTCATTCTTTAGCCATGACATCTTGGAGTGAGTATTGGAAGGTGACCTACTAGAGGCTTGAGGCGGGACGAATCTAGAAGGAGGCTGAGCTTTGAGCCTGCAGAAGTGGTTCAGGTGATATTGCTCGTTTTTCATGCTATTCTATTTGTCTAATAAAGAAACACGTCTTGTTCCCGAAACGCTTTTTTCTTTATGTTAATGATGTTCATATTTGAATTTCATGCATGAATAGATGATTAGAATTTTGTAACTAACTCCTTTCTTATATAACATAAAGATCATTTTTTATGTGAATCTTTGTCCATATACTGCTGCAATCCTTGGAATTGTTGTTTTTGCAGGGCAAAGGAGCGGGAGGGACGTGAAGAAGGGTTTGCACCCTTGAGTAACTACCCAAACGTAGGACCTCAGGTATGTCCTTCTCACCCTAGAAGTAGCTTTTTTATAGCATAAACGGTTGTGTGTGTATGTTTCTTGACTTAGACAACTTTCAGTCTGCTAGGGTTCCACCCAAGAGCCTTAGGGGATAATATCCCGCAACAGAACTGGCGACTCCGTTGGGGAACAACATCCTTGTTGTTCCTTGTTGGGTGTTTGTCAAGCGTATCAGGGCTTCGTAGCTTGCTGGCTTATTTTTATTGTTTGGTTTGTTTCTGACTTCCGAGTTTTACCAGTTTCTTGAGTTTCTTTTTTATTTTTCTTGAAAAATCATATACACGCTGCTTTTCTTAGTTACAGAAGCGTATAAACGCTTGTTGTCTGAAGTAAACCTGCGTATACGCAGGTTTCCTCAGGCACAGTCGCGTATACACGCATTCTGCACTGAATGCAGTCGCGTATACTTGGCAATTTTCAAGATTTATAAACCTTTTTGTCTCTGGAGTGTTTTTGGTGCTTTCAGTTAGTTTAAACAGTCATCTTTGTCAGTATCAGTTCTCTGTTTTCCAACAAGTGTCCTTACTCCGACTTCTCTCTAATTATAAGGAGTCTTGGTCTTGTTTCGTGTTTGCAAGTGTCATCATCTTTCTACTTTAAACACACAAGATTTTCTTATTGGAATCTTGGCTGCCCTGAGTGATCAGAGCAGAAAAGATTATTATTAATCTTTGTGTTTAACTTTGTTTCTTAGTGACTTTTTGGTTTGCTTAACGAAATAGTTTTTATGACCAATTGCTTCTTTGTTTCATCAAAGTTGTCATTTTGATACTTTCTTGGAACCGTCTTTTTGATCTTTTTTTTTTTGGTCTTTGCTACCAAAGCTTTCCTTGCTGCCTTCCATTGTCGAAAGCCCTTTTGAGCACATTTGTTTTTTTGTTGAGTCTTCATTCCTTGTTGGGTGTAAACTTGCAAAAAGTGTTTCTTGCTTGTTTCAATTGTGAAGTGACGGTTTTTGGTGAAAGCATTTTCAAAAAGACCCTTTTGTTTCTACTTTCAAGTGAACTTTTTGAAAAGTTTTAGTTTTTGCTTTCTTGAACTTGCTTTTCATTTTGTTTCCTTTTGTTGAATGAAAGTGTTTTTTTTATCTTGAGCTTTTCTTTTAGTATTTAGACGAATTGTACCATCTTTGATTCCATCTAAATATAGTAAGTGGCAAAAAGGAAACTTGATAAACAAAAACAACTTTTATTTCTTATTAGAGTAGTTTTCAATCTTGCATCAAGTATTTAGTCTTGCATTTAGGACAAATTTGCATCTCTTTTGGCATAAAATAGATTTGTTAACTTTTGAGTGTGAAGTATGAATGAATAGGAAAGAAAACAAAAAGTTTGTTTCA
>APFE030818132.1:68680-85642 GCA_000404065.3 Pinus taeda | reverse complement strand
GATGTTCATTCTTTAGCCATGACATCTTGGAGTGAGTATTGGAAGGTGACCTACTAGAGGCTTGAGGCGGGACGAATCTAGAAGGAGGCTGAGCTTTGAGCCTGCAGAAGTGGTTCAGGTGATATTGCTCGTTTTTCATGCTATTCTATTTGTCTAATAAAGAAACACGTCTTGTTCCCGAAACGCTTCTTTCTTTATGTTAATGATGTTCATATTTGAATTTCATGCATGAATAGATGTTTAGAAGTTTGTAACTAACTCCTTTCTTATATAACATAAAGATCATTTTTTATGTGAATCTTTGTCCATATACTGCTGCAATCCTTGCAATTGTTGTTTTTGCAGGGCAAAGGAGCAGGAGGGACGTGAAGAAGGGTTTGCACCCTTGAGTAACTACCCAAACGTAGGACCTCAGGTATGTCCTTCTCACCCTAGAAGTAGCTTTTTTATAGCATAAACGGCTGTGTGTGTATGTTTCTTGACTTATACAACTTTCAGTCTGCTAGGGTTCCACCCAAGAGCCTTAGGGGATAATATCCCGCAACAGGCATCATAATTGAATTGTGTCTATCATGTCTTATTTCATTGATATCTGAGGTACATATACTTGAATCCTCATTTTATTACATTATTTATGAAAATGTCACTAGGATTTCTAATACATTGGTTGATTTGTTGGCTAACTATGTGTTGGAAGGGCATTTGTCACATATATAATCAAGAAAACTAAAAATGAATGTAAATAAAACGCATTGGATCCATTAATATCATTAACACATCCATAATAAAAATATTGAAACTCATATGTATGGTATGTATATATATATATATATATATATTAGTTTGCATACAACATCATAATATATAAAAATAAGCATAGTGCCAAAATTGGCCTTGCAAGACCAAGCTCATAGGCCTCTCACTCACACAATATCCATACAAAAAGTACCCCAAAGGGCATATACATAGCAAAACCATACATCCACTCATCATCAAAGTCACAATGTGCCCAATAGCACATATCCATCCTAGCCACTTGACAGAGAAGTCAACCCATATTTCTAGAGACACCAATAGTGTGGCACTACAGATGTTGTGTTACATACTTTTGTTGGGTGAGTGGTACACCCTTTTTTATCACCTCTAGGTTCCACTACACTTTCCTCAACTTGCTACAATCACTTTATTCCTAGTCTTCATCAGTCTCCTTTTAGGCCGTTAGTGGATCCATTACTCTTTCTTTTCCTTGATGGTTATAAGTGGACTCCCCCTTGAGTCTATGTGGCATGACATCTGTTTTTACCCTAGGGACAATTCCTAGATGAAGGGGAACAAATGCCTAGGACATCTATTTCAAATTTAATTAAAATATTTTTTTTATATCCCTTTCTCAGAGATAGCCTTTATACTATGGAATGAAAATTGTGCTTTGGAGATAAGAAACCCTCCTCATAGTTGGCCAGATACAAATTCTTGCAACTTTAACAAGGTTATATAGTGGTGAGAAGAAAATAACAAAAACATGATTTAAAATATTGAGATGTAAAGAATCCAATATAAAAACCCTAGTTGGAATTTTAAATGGAATATGACAGATAATGAGGTGACAAAGTAGTGGAGCGTTATTTAAGTTTTTTTGTATAGATAAAACTCACAGGTATCTTTGCAACCATAAAGGAAACATAAAAATATGCTTATTTTAAAAGAAAAACTAGTTTCTATTACACACATGCTTCTGTTAGAAGAAAAAGAAAGCACACATAATGTAACCCATCAACACTGGAATCAACTTCTGATGAAATTTATTAATCTTCAAAGCTAGCATGAGCATTACACAAAATTCATTTGCAAAAAGTCTCTAAGGAGAAATTTCGAAACCCTTATCCATTAGTTCCTTTGTCTTTTTAAAGGAAATTACATCAATAAAAGTTATCAATAACTGTTGAAACCTCATAACTACTAAATTGTCTTTTAATTAAAAACTTATACAAAAGTTACAAAATGAAGTCTTCATTTATGAATCTTTGTGTGACTGGTGAAGCTTTGATCCTGAGACTTGGTGTATGGTTCCATGACTCTAGTAGTTGCAAGCTCGATTAGATCTTCACATATATTCCAAAGAGTTTCATTAAGGAAGGCACACTAAACCATTTTCTGGAAAGCAAATTTCACAATTGGAAACTGGGTATAATTTGGCTTTGAATCAAAAACTGTCTTCATTAACTAAAAAAATTGAAAGTCTCTTTGTAGAAAATTAGCCATTGTTTTCCCTTTTATCACCACAATATTTTCAATACTAGAATATAATCTACATTTAGCTACTATCAAATCCTTTTCATATGTCTCCCAAGGAATTAACTCACCCTGGAAACCAAAGCAATTTGGCATCCCAACTCTTGTTCTATGATCATACTTAGAATCAAATAAATATACAGATTTCTTCACAAACTCCAATTTTTTTTCATTTTGAGTAAGTAGGAGATTATTTTCAATTATTTCACTGATCTCCATGATTACAGCAGGCGTGTCAACAATATGAAAACCCTTTAACTCTGTTGTAAATTTTTCGTTTAAGAATTTTATGATCTGTCTTTCTTTTTGTGTTTCTTTTTGCACTTGCTCCTTGCATGAAGCCAATGAATGTAAATAAGAACTGAGAAAATCCCTTATTTTCTGGTTTCTTCTTAATCAGATTTGTCCATTCAACTACAAATTTTCTTTTCTTATTGGAATAAAAAATGATTAACCCCAAATAATCAAATTTATCAACATGTGTATATAGAAAAAGATAGACCATAATGGAGGGGTGTCTAAAGTAATTTCCTAGCTAAAAGTTATTGAATTGAAAATTATGAAGGGATACCTAAAACATCTTCTCACTATAGCATGATATTTAAAAACCATAGAGCTTCCTTATTCGCATTCCCTATATCATCCTCACCTATCAAAGACATAGTTACAATTAATATTTCTTGTACAACTTTAGAAAAGATGTTCATGGGGTAATTCTCTGGTACTAGAGGGATTTGAGAACCTTGAGGTAAAATTAACCCTAACATGGTTTCCTTCCTTTATTATGAAAGTTAGGTAAAAGAGAGGAGAAAATAGTTATCATTGAACTTCTTGGGGTTATCTACCTTTGAAAAATAGAAAGCTTTCTCAATTAACTCAACTGTAACTTCAAGAATAACTTCCCCTGTTGAAGAAATGAAATAATTTCTCTGAGAAACAAATGTAGACACTAACCAAGACGCAAATTTAGGGAAATGATAAACAACAAGGGTTGTGATGTGGTACAAGGAAGAAAGTATGACTCTAAAAATATCTTCTTCTTTAAGAAAGTGATCATAGTAGTTAAAACAAACTTCCATTAATTCTAATGGACAAAAAGGGTCATGAATTTTTGCTTCGATTTCCATTAAAGGAGAAACTTGGGCAGAAGGAATACCGATGACTATTTTCCAAACAATCTTGGGAGTTTTTTTCATTTTGATAATTTTGAACTAAAGTGGTAACTACGAATTTTGAATTACCTGGTTAATGGCATGTACAAAGTGCTGACGTGGAAGGAGTAAGTGCATGACTGGACACTGGTTCGCAGGGAGTTTTCGAGCTGTAGGATGAAAATAACATGCAAAAATCCCTTTTTTATTTTTTTAGTAAGGCAATAAAATGACATCAATTAATCGTGCAGGTAGGGTAGAATGACATGGAATAGGACGAGGTGGATGGTGATATGCGATGGAATGACACTAGGCTTGGTAGGCTCTCTTTCCAAGTGGGACATCATGTGTTGCGTCAGCAAGAGTGGTTTTACCCAATACGATTATTGCCTCTGAGGGGTGCCCTTGGTGGTTTTGAAAAATGGGCTTGACCCATCGAAATGAATATAAGTTGTCAATTTAGTGATCGAAAAATTATTCTTTCCGCCTATTCCAAGCGGTGACCTCCTCTTAAATGGCTTGCACTTTACCCTATCAGAGCTTCTTATGATGATTTCATTGTTTAAACATGTGAGGATCTACCTATAAACTGCACATCCTTTATGCATTTTTAATTTTTGGGCATGCAACCCACTTTCGTATAGTTTTCGCTAGCCTGCAATATTAGTCATAGGCATAATACAATATATATATTTTTTGTATTTTCTTTTAAGTGTGTTTTTTAGATTTTGAATTTTTTTGAAACGTAAAAGTAAACTAAAACAACATCTATTTCATAAAACAGGTTAATTATTAGTGCATTGTACCATAAAAACATTAGAAAAATAAATAAATTAAAAACATTTCACTTACCCAGATCTCCCCACAATCATTGGTCGTAGTATCGAAACTCACTTAAAGAAGAAAGATACTATGATAATTTTGTCTCTGAACATGATCTATTTTCCTATTTTACAATTGATCAACTACTCCTTTAAGTTCACAAGTAGACCTTCACTCCAGTTGAATATCATTGGGTTCAAACACCACATTGCTATGTCCACCTGACTTTTGGAAACTAAATGGAGACTTGCCATAGCCACCGCTCAGGTCAAGGAAAATAGGATGGTGAAGAGTGGGTGGTTTGTCACATATTTACGAGGATTTTATCACTTTCTTTTTAGGTAGTGAGAGTGTAGTATGTTTCCATCCACTCGTCTAATGACCTCTCACCTACAAATCTATCTCTGGATACTCTAACTATGGCCCCTCACCTTGATATTCCTATGATAAAGTACACATCCTCCACCTCTATATTGTATACCTATCCATGTATCTTGAAGTGTCATTCAACAAGATCACACACCATTCTATGATCCTCTCAAGATTTATGGGTTTCCCTCTCATGTGTTAAATTTTGAAAAAATTCAATAGTTGCAGTTGTGTAAAGTTATCATTGTCCCTACATCTACTAGTGTGGATTCATCATTAAAGCCATGTTCTCTCTCTTTCCACTTAATCATCAGGGAATCCTTATAGATGTAACCACCCCTCCCACAATTACTCACATTAATTGGCTTGCCAGAGTAAACATGAGTTAATGGATACTATGACATGACCCAACCTCCTAGCTTCATTAAGGAACTCGAGTCGACAAACAGAAACTTCACTAACCTTCCTTAGGAGCTACAGGACCCTTAGGAGCTAAACAACCACTCCAGATACCCAAACCCTAAGCTAACTTACCTTTTTAGTAATTCCCCCCCCCCCCCCCCCCCCCTTTGCATGCATGAAAAGGTCTCCATGCCTCCATAGGCCTCTAGTCACATGCATAAGCCTAGAAGGTAGTGATTGCAACCCAAAATTTCTAGTTCTGAGCATGCGACCTTGAAATCAGTGTCACCTTTTTAGGGCCTGACTCCCAACCACTGCCCAAATTTTAATGCGACTTTCAAGAATGATATATAACATCAAGACAAAGAAATTCATACAAAACTTATTCAAGAACTTGACTTAACTGGGCCTAACCATAACAATCTTTTCGTTAAACATATAGTGAACATGGAATCTAAAGTTCATGAATGCATATATGAACATAGGGTCCTTAAACTTATTTGGCATTCACCAAGAACATCTACTCTTAATAGTTGCAATAACATTTTTTAGCTCATGCATTCAATAACCAACAAAATACATATTAATTCATGAAGAAGCCATAGCTAAAGTATATAATAGGTCCATGATTATAACCAACAAATAATAATCATAGTAACCATGACATAACAGCCAACAAATCATCATATTAACTAGTACAAATGATTCATATATTTCCATATATAAATATCTCTCATTAAATGATATAAAAGCCAACCAAGTTAGGGACTTCCATGTGTCACCCGACCATTAATTGGGCTGAACCAAAAATTTATTTCAGTCAATCACCCCTGTACCATATTCCAAACATAAATGTGGGATCTCATGGGATAAAACAATACATAAACAACGAAGGGAACCTATAGGTTAAACCACTGCCACCCTCATGCTACCATGATCTCACATAAATTAGTCCCAATATCACAAAACCAAACCAATCTTAGATGTCTCAGAATTTCTTCACCATCCCTTGAGGAATTTCCCTGTCACCAACCACTTGTTGAGGGATTCCCGGAGAAGGCCATCTCCACCCCCAACCCTTGGGGTTTTCCTGATACCACCTCACTCAGATCCAAAACCTTTTAGAAATCTAAAGCTCAACCAAGAATGAATCCCGTCACACCATGGTTATCTAGTTATTGGAAATGAAAGGCTAAAAACATTGCCAAACTAGGCAAACCCATGCCAATGATGGAAAATGAACCAAATACACAAATTTATTATCCATGCACTCACAATTAAGCTAGGAAATCACACATGCAATCTGTTAGCTACAAGTCCTCTTGCTGAATCTACTTGATCCAATCCTTCCTTTCTTGTCCTTTGCTTTCCTTGTTCTTCCTTTTCTTTCCTTGGTTTCCTTTGCCTTCCTTTTCTTTCTTTATTCCTTTCTCCTCTTGGTTCTCTTCTCCTCTCTCTAATTAACTCCAAAGCCAAACTGAGAAAAGGCTAAACCAGCCAAAGCTAGAATTACAAAACCTAAACCTGTAAAAAGCAAGAATTGACAAAATATGTGAAAATAAACAACAAGTGATGTCCACTAGGATGTTTTTCCCAACATCTAACTTGGAATATGTGTCCCGTGACGTTGATCTTATTTTTCCTTTATTAGCTTTATTACATGAAATTTTAACTCATGGATGTTATAGGGCCCTCCCCCTTAGGGGAACACCATCCTCGATGTTCTATGACACCTATAACCAGCAATACCATTGAAACCAAAACATACTACCCATGGATATTTATAAATTAGCTTGATGCAATATTTAAAATGAACAACCTGCTCAAAAGAAAAACCATCATGACAAACATGACAACATGACAACCATACCACTTATTTGAGATTTAAAACACATCTCATTTGCAGTATTTACAATAACAACCATACATAAATATGTACATATATCATGAACTCATTTTCCTCCACCGAAAAATAATGAAGGATACATAGCCCACATATTGAGAGATCTCCCATGTAGCTTCATTGGGCAAAAAGTGCTTCCACTACACTTTAACTTGCTCGATTGCTCAGTTCAGGAGCATGAGTTGTTTTTGTTGCAACATGAACTGAGGTTTCATATGGAATTCTCCTTCTAGCTTCACCTACAATACAAAGCATTCAATCACATGATCAACTTACTTCACATATATTTTAAGCAATGGAACATGGAAAACATCATGGAATTTCATTGTTGAAGGCAATGCAAGTATCTAAGCCACTAGTCCAATACTCTCAAGGATATCGAAAGGTCTACAATACCGAGGTGAAAACTTGGCACATGATCCAATCCTTAAGGAATTCTTTGGGATTGATGCATAAGTACGCATGCTCCCCAACCTGGAACTCCTTAAATGCCATGTGTTGATCTGCATCACTCTTCTGTTTATCCTGTGATGCCTTTAAATTCTTCTTGATAACTTGCATTTCCTGTTCCATATCTACAAACATATCCGATCCAATCAATACCCTTTTCATTAGATCACTCCATCTAATGGGAGTATTACAACTCTCCCCATAGAGTGCCTCAAACAGACTCATCCTCAGTGACTCGTGACAACCATTGTTGTAAGAAAAATCTACCAATGGAAGATAATCCTCCTTCCTCCTCTGTTAATGCATGAAATGCATCCTCAACATATCCTCCAGTATCCTATTTACCCTCTATGTCTATCCATTTGTCTAAGAATGATACTCTATACCCAAACTTGCAAAAAACTCCTTCCAAAACCTGGAAGTAAAATTAGCATCTCTATCTAATATGATATTCTTAGGAATACCGTGCAATCTCACTATCTCCCTGATGAAGATATGAGCTACCTCGTTGGATGAATTAATAGTCTTCACTAGAATGAAATGAGTTACCTTGCTCAACTTATCAACCACAACCATGATGGAATCATGCTACTTCGATGTCCTTGAGAAACTTATAATGAAATCCATGGAAATGACCACCCATTTCCACTTCAAAATTAGAATATGTTCTAACAAACCAGTTGGGTACTTACATTCAAATTTCATCTGCTGACAATCTAGACAAGTAGAAACAAAATCTACCACTTCTTTCTTTAAATTCGGCTAATAGTAGAACTTCTTCACAACTTTCAACATCTTCTGATATCTTGGGTGAATTGAATATGGTTTTACTTTAAACTCCCTCAAGATAATCTTATTGAGCTCATTGTCATCTGGCATATAGATCATGTCCCTAAATTGCACCAAACCATCTACCGTGAGATGATAATCCAAATCCTGTTCACCTGTACCCTATTGTAACCTATGCTTAAGATGTTGGCACCTGTCATCATGGTACCCTACTTGCAAGACCCACTCCTGCAAATATGTCCCATAAATGATCTCAACTGCAACATGGTTTACTTACACTCTCCTACTAAGAGCATCTGCAAACATATTCTCATCTCCTTTAATGTATCTAATCTCAAAATCAAACTCACTGGGTGTAGCCAACCATCTATATTTCCTGGAATTCAGATTAGATTGGTCAAATAGATACCTCAAACCACTATGGTCACTCATCAAAATAAACCTCCTTCCAAGAAGATAATGCCTCCACATCTTCAAGGCATGAATAATAGATGCCAACTCAATATTATGAGTCACATACTTATGTTAATACTCATTTAGTTTCCTTGAATCGTAGAACACCACCTGTCCCTCCTGCATCAAGACTCCACCAAGTCCTTTCTTGCAAGTATCTGTACACACCACAACTCTTTATCTGGATTTGCAATCTTTAACTTTGAGGCATTTATGAGCAACTGTTTCAATTGCTCAAAATTGGCTACACATTCCTTTATCCATTCAAATTTCATTCCTTTTTTCTGCAATGATGTAATAGTATAGGAAATCCATGAGAAGTTCTTGATGAACCTCCTGTAATAAGATGTTAACCCCATGAATGATCTGACCTCATCCACATTCCTAGGAGCAACCCATTCCATGATAGCTCTAATATTTTCTGGGTCCACTTCTATACCTTCTTTTGAAACAACATGTCCCAAGTAATGCAGTGATGTTTGAAAGAATTTTCATTTACTAAGATTGGCATACAATTGATGTTCTCTTAGCAATCTCAATACTTTAAGATATTAGATTTCTGGGATTGGTAGCTTCTTGTAATAAATTTTCTGGATATATCCCATCCATATTGACTTGAAGATAAATGTTTCAAATCTGCAACTAGGGTTCATCATCATGTTTTATCCTGATGATGAACCTTAGTTGCAGGTTCGAAACGTCGATCTTCAAGTCAATATGGATGGGATATATCCGAAAAAAATTATTACAACAATCTCAATGCTACTGCTATGTATTCGACATGCTCTTCCTCATTTTTAGTAATTTGGCCCCCAAGTTGCATGCGAAGCTCTCCATGCCTCTGTAGGCCTTTAGTCACATGCATAAGCCTAGAAGGTAGTGAATGCAACCCAAAATTTCTAGTTCTGAGCATGCGACCCCGAAATCAGTGCCACCTTTTTAGGGCCTGACTCCCAACCACGGCCCATATTTTAATGAGACTTTCAAGAATGATATATAACAACAAGACAAAGAAATTCATACAAAACTTAGTCAAGAACTTGACCTAACTAGGACTAACCATGACAGTCATTTCGTTAAACATATAGTGAACATGAAATCTAAAGGTCATGAATGCATATATGAACATAGGGTCCTTAAACTTATTTGGCATTCACCAAGAAGGTTTACTCTTAATAGTTGCAATAACATTTTTTAGCTCATGCATTCATTAACCAACCAAATACATATCAATTCATGAATAATCCATAGCTAGAGTATATAACAGCTCCATGCTTATAACCAACAAATATTCATCATACTAACCATGACATGACAACCAACAAATCATCATATTAACTAGTACAAATGATTCATATATTTCCATAGATAAATATGTCTCATTAAATGATGCAAAAGCCAACCAAGTTAGGGATTTCCACGTGCCACTCGACCATTGATTGGGCTGAACCAAATATTTGTTTCAGCCAACCGTCCCCGTGCCATATTCCAAACATAAAAGTGGGATCTCATGGGATAAACCAAGACATAAACAACCAAGGGAATCTATACGTTAAACCACCTCCACCCTCATGCTACTATGATCTCACATAAATTAGTCCCAATATCACAAAACCAAACCAATCTTAGATGCCTTAGAATTCCTTCACCATCCCTTGAGGAATTTTCCTATCTCCACCCACTTGTTGAGGGATTCCTGGAGAAAACCATCTCCACCCCAAACCCTTGGGATTTTCCTGAGACCACCTCACTCAGATCCAATACCTTTTGGAAATATAAAGCTCAACAAAGTATGAATCCCATCACACCATGGTTATCCACTAATTGGAAAGGAAAGGCTAAAAACACTGCCAAACTAGGCAAACCCACGCCAATGACAAAAAATTAACCAAATACACAAATTCATTATCCATGCATTGACAATTGAGCTAGGAAATCACACATGCAACCTATTACTTGCAAGTCCTCTTGTTGAAGCTGCTTGATCCAATCCTTCCTTTCTTGTCATTTGCTTTCCTTGTTCTTCCTTTTCTTTCCTTGCTTTCCTTTGTCTTCCTTTTCTTTATTTATTTCTTTCTCCTCTTCGTGCTCTTCTCCTCTCTCCAATTAACTCCAAAGCCAAACTGAGAAAAGGCTAAACTAGCCAAAGCTAGAATTACAAAACCTAAACCTGCAAAAGGCTAGAATTGACAAAATATGTGAACTGATCCTCAAAAGCATTTTTATTATTGAGGCCTCTATTTTTCCTTCAATTTCCTCCTAATGAAAACTTGTGACCTTTCATCCCCCTTTTCTCCTATTTCCCTTTATTTTCATAAATAAATGCCAATAATATCCACTTTTCCTTTCCAAAGCCTTTTCCAATGCATTTGACAATTTTCTTAGCCATAATAAACAACAAGTAATGTCCACTAGGATGTTTTTCCCAACATTTAACTTCGAATAAGTGTCCCCTAACCTTGGTCTTATTTTTCCTTTATTAACTTTATTACATGAACTTTTAAATCAAGGATGTTACAGGCCCCTCCCCCTTAGGGGAACACCATCCTTGATGTTCTATGACACCTATAACCAGCAAGACCATTGAAACCAAAACATACTACCCATGGAGATTTATAAGTTAGCTTGATGCAATATTTAAAATGAAAAAGCTTCTCAAAAGAAAAACCATCATGACAAACATGACAACTATACCACTTATTGGAGCTTTATAACACATCTCATTGCAGTATTTACAATAACAACCATACATAAATATGTACATATATCAAGAACTCATTTTCCTCCAATGACAAATAATGAAGGATACATATCCCACATCTGATTAGACATCTCCCATGTAGCTTCATTGGGCCCAAAGTGCTTCCACTGCACTTTAACTTGCTCGATTGCTCAGTTCAAGAACATGAGTTGTTTCTGTTGCAATATGCACTGAGTTTTCATATGGAATTCTCCTTCTGGATTCACCTGCAATAAAAAGAATTCAATCACATGATCAACTTACTTCACATATATTTTAAGCAATGGACATGGAAAATATCATGGAATTTCATTGTTGGAGTCAATGCAAGTCTCTAAGCCATCAGTCCAATACTCTCAAGGATCTTGAAAGGCCTACAATAACGAGGTGCAAACTTGGCACATGATCCAATCCTTAAGGAATTTTTTGGGTTTGATGCGTAAGTAAACATGATCCCCAACCTGGAACTCCTTAAATGGACCGTGTTGATCTGCATAACTCTTATGTTTATCCTATGATGCCTTTAAATTCTTCTTGATAACCTACATTTCCTGTTCCATATCTACAAACATATCTGGTCCAATCAATACCCTCGTCATTGGATCACTCCATCTGATGGGAATATTATAACTCTGCCCATAGATTGCCTCAAACAAACTCATCCTCAGTGACTCCTGACAACCATTGTTGTAATCAAAATATACCAATGGAAGGTACTCCTCCTGCCTCCTCTGTTAATGCATGAAATACATCCTCAACATATCCTCCAGTATCCTATTGACCCTCTATGTCCATCCATTCGTCTACGAATGATAAGTTGTACTGAAGGAAAACTCTATACCCAAACTTGCAAACAAATCCTTCCAAGACATGGAAGTAAAATTGGCATCTCTATCTAATATGATATTCTCAGGAATACCATGTAATCTCACTATCTCCCTGATGAAGATATGAGCTACCTCATTGGATGAATTAATAGTCTTCACTAGAATGAAATGAGTTACCTTGCTCAGCCTATCAACCACAACCATGATGGAATCATGCTGCTTCGATGTCCTTGAGAAACTTATAATGAAATCCATTGAAATGACCTCCCATTTCCACTTAAGAATTAGAATATGTTGTAACAAACCAGCTGGGTACTTACACTCAATTTTCACCAGCTCACAATCCAGACATCTAGAAACAAACTTTACCACTTCTTTCTTTAAATTCGGCCAATAGTAGAACTTCTTCACAACTATCAAACGTCTTATGGTATCTTGGGTGACTTGAATATGGTTTTACATTAAACTCCCTCAAGATAATATTATTGAGCTCAATGTCATCTTGCATATATATCATGTCCCTAAATTGCACCAAACCATCTACTATGAGATGATAATACACATCCTGTCCACCTATACCCTATTGTAACCTGTGCTTAAGATGTTGGCACCTGTCATCATGGTACCCCACCTGCAAAACCCACTACTGCAAATTTGTCCCATAAATGCTCACAACTGCAACATGGTTTACCTACACTCTCCTACTAAGAGTATCTGCAAACATGTTTTCATTTCCTTTAATGTATCTGATCTCAAAATAACACTCATTGGGTGTAGCCAATCATCTATATTTCTTGCAATTAATATTAGGTTGGTTAAATAGATACCTCAGACCACTATGGTCACTCATCAAAATAAACCTCCTTCCAAGAAGATAATGGCTTCACATCTTCATGGCAGGAATAATAGATGCCAACTCAAGATCATGAGTCACATAGTTATGTTCATGCTCATTTAGTTTCCTTGAATCGTAGAACACCACCTGTCCCTCCTGCATCAAGACTACACCAAGTCCTTTCTTGCAAGAATCTGTACACACCACAAACTCTTTATCTGGATTTGCAATCTTTAAATCTGGAGCATTTCTAAGCAACTGTTTCAACTGCTCAAAACTGCTTGCACATTCCTTTATCCATTCAAATTTCTTTCCTTTCCCTTGCAATGATGTAATATTATAGGAAATCAATGAGAAGTTCTTGATGAACCTCCTATAATAAGATGCTAACCCCATGAATGATCTGACCTCATCCACATTCCTAGGAGCAACCCATTCCATGATAGCTCTAATATATTGGGTCCTTTGCTATACCTTCTTTTGAAACAATATGTCCCAAGTAATGTACCAATGTTTTAAATAATTTTCATTTACTAAGATTGGCATAAAATTGATGTTCTCTTAGCAATATCAATACTTTTAGATTTTAGATTTCTGGGATTGATAGCTTGTTGTAATAAATTTTCTGGATATATCCCATCCATATTGACTTGAGGATCAATGTTTCGAACCTGCAACTAAGGTTCATCATCAGGTTTTATCTTGATGATGAAACTTAGTTGCAGGTTTAAAACGTCGATCTTCAAGTCAATATGGATTGGATATATTCGAAAAAAATATTACAACAATCTTAATGCTACTACTAAGTATTCGACATGCTCTTCCTCATTCTTATAATATATCATCAATGAATACTACCACAAACTTGTCCAAGTAAGGACACAAAACACT
This sequence comes from Pinus taeda, assembly GCA_000404065.3. Taxonomy (NCBI): domain Eukaryota; kingdom Viridiplantae; phylum Streptophyta; class Pinopsida; order Pinales; family Pinaceae; genus Pinus; species Pinus taeda. The sequence goes on along the minus strand of APFE030818132.1, from coordinate 71,718 downwards.
ATTCATCAAACACATGAAAGTAGTTGGAGCATTAGTTAAACTGAAAGGAACCACAACAAACTCATAATGTCGAAACCTGGTCTGGAAAGCAGCCTTGTAGATGTTCTCTTCTTTGATGTGCATGATGACTTATTTGATTAGTTGAAGGGAGAAGCATAATGCCCATACCTGATCTGGAAAGCAGTCTTGTAGATATTCTCTTCTTTGATGCGCACTTGATGGTATCCTGATCTCATATCAATCTTTGAGAAAATTGTTTCTCCCTTCGACTAATCAAATAAGTCATCAATCCTTGGCAATGGATACCTATTCTTGATCGTCACCTTGTTCAGCTGCCTATAATTAATGCACAATTTGAGAGTACCATCCTTCTTATTCATGAACAATACTAGTGCACCCTAAGGTGATACAGTTGGTCTAATGTATCCCTTGTCAAGCATTTCCTTCAACTGAAACTTCAATTCCACTAACTCTAGAGTGCTCATCATGTAAGGTGCCTTTGATGTTGGTGTTGCTCCTAGTACCAACTCAATAGAAAAGTCCACTTCCCTCTGGGGAGGAAACTATGAAATCTCTACTGGAAATACATCCTAAAACTAATGCAAGATAGAGTACCTCTTGAGGACTTCCACATCCTCAACATCCTTACCCTTATCACTAGAAATATGAATTGCAAACAATACGCACCCCTTCCTTCAACTGCGCTTAGCTTGCATAGCTCTAACCATCCTCACTGTTAGGGGATTCTTCTTTCCCTGCAATATTCTCTTTTTCCTATTATTATCCAAGAACCCAATAGCCTTGTCATAACAATCTATTTTCGTCATGTGGAGGTACAACCAATCCATACCCATAATCATACTATATGATCCCAATGGAATCACATTTAGATGTGTCGTTGTAGGCATACCCTTCAGCTCAAATGCATAAGCTCTTACCCAATGATGAACTCTCTTCTTAGTACTTGTATCCAATTGAACCAACCAAGACTCTGTATCCATTCTTTTGTCAAAACACACTTATCCACCAAGTCAAGATTAACATAACTATAAATTGATCAATGGTTAATCAAAATAGAACAACTCGATCACAAAGCTTACCTTCCATCTCAATAATGGATTACTGGTGATATTCTTACTTGTTGTCCACAACTGCATAAGTATGAGGAATGTTATGGCCAACATCCCCAATTTTGTATACGTCCTAAACACTGTAGCTCTAAGGCATGCCACCTTGATACAATGGGAATCCTTCTCGTGATAATATTTTCCACAAATACAACACTACAACAGTCCCCTACCATCACCTCTATTTTGCTTCTCTCTAGGATGAGGTCCATGTCCCTTCTTAGTTGCATTATGCTTATTGTAAGGATACCAATTTTCTTTCTCACCTGCATCCTGACGTATTCCCTAATTCAGTGGCCACTTCACCTTAGATTTTCATTCCCCTTCAAATCGCGCTTAGGCTCAACTTTACCCTTTCATTTCTCATAACAATGCTTCATTTTTCTGATGGATTCCTCCAATAATCAAGGCTCATAAAACACAACCTAGTATCCCTATGCTACTAGAAAACCACAGATGAACCTTTGAATCTTTGCTTTCTCATCCTTGAGGTAAGGAACATACCTCAATAAATAGAAGAGCCTGCTGGTATACTCATCATCTTTCATAGAACCCATCTACATCTCATAAAACTCATTAGCTCTATCATCGTAATATCTTTTAGATAGGTATTTCTTCTTGAATAGTCTCTCGAACTCATCCCAAATAAACTCTTCTTTAATGCCTCTAACATTTTTAACATCTTCCCACTAGATATATACTTTCTCTTTAAGATTGAAGGTAGCTATTTTGGATTTCATGTTCTCTGAATAGTTATGCAATCTAAATAATTTCTTCATCCCAAGCAATCATGCCTTTGCATATTTTGACTTCTTCATCTGCCCATCAAACGTAGGATGCTTGAATTTATTGAACTCCTCTGGAAAGTACTCAGTCCTCCTATAAGGATGATAACGGTGATGATGGTGATGATTTCTCCTCGATGAGGAACTAGAATGAATTCCATACATACCAGTCCTCCTGTCAGGTGTATCCAATGATCTTCCACCTCTAACTGTGTCCCCTATATCCAACTTGTATCCTGACCAAGACTTGCTACCATATGCCCCATTGGTATTCTCTTCCTACTCTTGACTAATCTTTAGTTGTCCCTGTATTTGAAAGTCTAACAAACTTTGAAGGATCTACATTAAACTCTGTCTGTTTTTCTTTAGCCCTTGCAACTCTAACCCAAGCCCTAACCAACCTGTCATTGTTTGCCTTTCAACTTCTGATCTGTGTCCTCAAACTCCTCAATGTATTTGGTATATCAGGAGAATACACATCTCTTTTTTTTTAACTGATCTATAGGGAGAGTCGCATGAACTATGGTCCACAATTTTGCTTGTCATATTTGATCATGTTTTTCCTACAAACATGCCATGTTATATAAACTAAATAGATATCATAATCAAAATACTACCTAAATTATGTTCAGGGGAGGTTATATCATCTAAAAAATTAGTCTAAATTAGCATGATACATGTATATACATAATCATATCAATATATCAACATTATGCATGACAACACTAGTTGCATACAATGACCTCATGCATGATAACTATAATCTTGACAATGCATGCATTACAACATGTATCTATCCCATTTGGTCCAAGTGTTTGAACCAAGCTCTAATACCAATCCATAACCACACTCTCCACCCCCCGCGCCCCCAACATTTACCCACATTAACTGGCTTGCCAAGGTAAACATGAGCTAAGGGCTACTATGACATGACCCGACTGTAGGTTTTAACCCCGTACAGAAATTACCTGCATACGAATTCTAAATCACAAGAAAATAAAAATGCGAGAGCATAACTCGTAAAACACATATACACAGAGATTTCCCACTGGATCTCAAAACTGAGACTACCAGCTTGATTTTTCATTATATTCCTTTCAATGTTACAATACATATTTATACATGC
>APFE030818132.1:31300-62736 GCA_000404065.3 Pinus taeda | reverse complement strand
ACATCAAAAATCCATCATCTTTATATAATAATAAAATCTTAACTATTAATATACTCATGAACCCACAACCCCTGAATATATATTTACATTATAAATAACAAAACCCTTCTGTATAAAACTCTATTACATTATTATCATCATACCATTAAAATCTTAAATAAACATCATTATTATTTCAATCAACGATTATTACTTTCTAATTATCCTAAGCCTCTATAATTTTAATAATAAATATTTTTAAAAAATTACACTGATTACCAACGTGAAAAACACTTAAAACAAAAAATTCAAGTTTTATTGATTCTGTATTTTATTTATTATCGAGTGCTCGGTTTCGCATACATCCTTTATTTTACGATATGGTTAGAGTTGTAATATTTTTGCCTTTAGCATAGTATAGTATTATTCTTATTAAAATACTTTCGGCCGCCCAAAATATCCTCAGTCTGCGGCTGCGGCTGCGGCTGAGATATTTATTCGTAAGCAGTCGACATCTATGCAGCAGACAAGTAGTTGATGTGAATCTCCAATGACATTAATTAATCGTGGTAGAATGACGTGGAACAGGATGAGGTGTTGGACATGCAACCCACTTTCGTATAGTTTTCGCTAGCCTGCAATATTAGTCATAGGCATAATACAATATATATTTTTTTGTATTTTCTTTTGTGTTTTTTTTGGATTTTGAGAATTTTTTGAAAAAGTAAAAGTAAACTAAACCCACGTCTATTTCATAAAACATGTTAATTATTAGTGAATTTTACCATAAAAATATTAAAAAAATAAATAAATTAAAAACATTTCACTTACCTAGGTCTCCTCTCTATTCATTAAGGGGCAATATGAACTCAAGGAATCTATAAAAGTCAGCTCCTGCATATGCATAACTATTGATCCATAAATGTTTCCCATACAACCACTCAAAGTAGTCACTATAATATGCTTGAATGGTCATTACACTCCCTAAACTCCAATAACATGTTGGTCCACTTTTCCATGTGGGGTGTTATCCTCCCTAGTTGTGGTACCACAATCACTGGTCGTAGTATCGAAACTCACTTAAAGAAGAAAGATATTGTTATCACTCCTCCGGATCTCCAAGCCTGAGGAAGAGTCCAGCTGAGGTAACCACATACCAATCTTTTAGCTTGGTAGCTAGCCTTACCAAGCCGAAGAGGGCTCTCTCCAAAGGGTCACAACCAAGAGGGTTGGATAGTTTAGGGTTTTAGGCTAGATGTATAGCGCAGAGGGTTGTTTGATTTGATTTGTTTGGGTAGTCGAAAGGATGAGTGATTTAGGTCAGAGGAACTAGGTCAGGGCAAACGAGATATGATTGCAGACATTCAAAGGGGCAAGGTAGGTATGAAGCTTAACACTTAAAAGGTGATTTGATGAGATGGTTTAAGACTGATGAGGAGTTAGGAAGAGCATAAGAGATGTATTCTTCCTAAACTGAAGAAAAGTGAACAAAGTATGATAAATTTCCCAAAACAGAGCATGAGCAAGCATGTATTCTGCCTATCAACTTGAAAATTACAATATAACAGACATGAAATGGTTTATGAACTGATAAAACATTCATACAAATGATAAAAAAGAAGAAAAAATGCTAAACATTCATACCACATGTATCCCAGAAAAATAGCTACAACTCATCTATTGAAACTAGACAAAATCTGATAGAATAGTCTATGAGCACTAGTACAACATCTTACTGAATCCAACCTGTAAAATGACTAAGAAAATACATAATATAGGCCTAAAATCAAATCATCCTAAGCTTAGGGATCGAATCCATGAGAGGAGGAGCAGTTGCTAGAAAGGATGAACTGATAGCTGCAGTGTAGGGTGGTCAAAGTGACTCATACCTCACTCTAGCAAATTGATTCATTACATGCCACATAGGCCATTTAACTGATGTATCTACCCTAGATAAAAGTAAAAACATAATAATTACATCATCTAGATCAATTAAATGAGTAAAACTTGAATTTCCCATAGGTAAAAGTCAACTTGGAGTGAAACAGCGAAAATAGTAGAAGACTGTCAAACGCGCATCAACCTGGTTAAACGCGCCCTTTTGGTGTCAAACGCACAGTGCCATCTTCAAGGCTGCTTTTGGAGGCCTTCCCTGTGTCCAAATTTTCTCCAAGATAGCTCGTTGGAAAGCCCTTTGCATCTGCATTCCCAATATACCTTTAGTTTTCAATTTGTAGGTCATTTTTCCCTATCAAAATGACAATCTCCCAAGATTGGTAAACGCGCAGCGACCAGGCCAAAAAAGAGGCAGAAAGGTGATTGGCTAACCAGTTTTACTCCAAATTCTTAGAAAAAGTACAGGGTGCATGTCCTCATCATTTTGAATCCAACAATTCTTACCATTTGCTCATTGGATGCTCCAAAAAAGAGCACAACGTCCTAGGTGTTGCGTGTTTGACATGCTGACTGTACCAAAAATTCCTCAAAAAACACAACAAATTATAACTTGCCGAATTTGTTCAAAAATGGTCAAAATTGGTGGGATGATAGTTGTTTATATGTTTGAGGCATGGAGTGATGCCTCAACAAGGATATCCAACCTCTTTTTCTCCTCTTTCTTGGTCAAGGCCTCAATTTTTGCATGAGCTCTTTCGAGCTTGGCCCTTGCAATTTTGTTTCTCATGTCCTTCTTGGCCTTGTCTAAGAAGCTCTCCAAATGACCATTTACCCTTTCAAGCCAATTTTCTCAATTTTCATTTACCATCTTGGAAAATTTCTTATTCAAGGTGAGCTCATTGGCTAGTTCTACCTCCCTTTTCCTTTCTTGCTCCAAAGCTCTTTTTAGGCCTCTAGTCCTTGGCCTTCTTCTTGGCACCTGTTCATCAATTTTCTCACCATACTACCCATATGCCTCATCAAGTAAGGCTTTTGCCTTTTCAGCCTCTCTCTTTGCCTTTCTGAGTTGAATCTCCATGAGCTCATGTTTCACCTCAAGTTGTTTGTTCTCCTGCTTATAGTAGGAAATGATCCATTTGGCCCTTTTCAAGTTGACCCGGAGCTTTGATATGAGTGCATTATTCTACTTGATAACAGTCGTTTTTCTTTCACTATCATCATGCTCATTTGTGTCAACTAACTGAAAATCATGCTCTATCTCATGGAGGTCTTCCTCCTGCTGTTGGATCTTTGCCTCTACAACTTGTTCCTTATCCTTTTATACCTACTTTGTCGATGAAGAAGGCAAGGCCCCTCCCACAATCAGTGGGGCAAAAACTTTCCTATGCCCTCTCTGATAGGTATGTGCCAAGGTACCTAAACCATCCCTTTTGGGCTTGCTGCTCTCACCATGATCAATATGCTCCTGTCTACTACATTCATCTCTACCAAGTGAATGAATAGACTCATGAAATGGTGATGATGGAGGTGATGGTGTGGCTAACTCATCAGATGAAGATGGATGAGCATGGGTTGAGATGGAGGAATGGAGGTGGATGGATGAGATGATGAAGGTGCCTCTTGGCCATGCTGAATAGGTGGGACTATGAAAATCTCATTGGATATGAAAGTGTCCCACACAATGTTAAGTTGATCAAGGCAGTGTAGGACTATCATCTTGATGAGAGAATGGTGAAATATACTATGCATTTGATGATCATGATCTTTCCTTCGGGCAATGTATGACATCTTGTCGATATCTCAGTAAAGATAGTAGGGCAGGTTGAGCATTTTAACTCTTGTAAAATGCATGAGTAACTAAATATGATAGGAATAGAGCCTAGAAAACTTGCCCTCACATGTGAAGTACTTCATGATGATTTTCATCATAGTAACATATTTGTCTAGGAGGTAAGAGAAAGGGAAAATCCTCCTTCTTTCATTCTTGTGGTTGGGTTTAAGATATGGCTCATAGTATCAATAATCCAACTCTCCCTATTTAAACCATTTTTCCCCAACATTTGGGATCCTAGTAGCAGCTGACATGATAGCAAAAGATATAGTAAAGGTGATACCAGCAAGGGTTGCTTGGTTGTCATGGAGGTTGATGATTAATTGTCTGGTCAATTCAAAATGACGCTGGGTCCTTTCCACTTTCTCACAAAACTCAAAACAACCCATATGTTTGAAGCTTGTGATAGTGATGGGAGATGCCATGAGATCTCTGGTGTTGGTTGGCTCGTATATGATGATTTTCCCTCATTTCTTATATTTCCTCCTCTCTTGTTTTTCTTCCTCACTCTGACTTCTTTGTTCTTCTTCTGCCATGATTTATTTATGTCAAAACCCTAAGGAGATGGTAGAATGGTCTATGGGTGTGGGAAATATGGAATGATGTGAGGAGAGATGATGAGGAAGGGATGAGGATGTGTGGAATGAAGGAGGTGATAAGGGATAGTTGTTAACTGAAGGGAATGGTAATGGAAGTTAGGAAATGTGATTGAGACTCTAAGAATGTATTACTAGGGTTTGATTTTAGGAATGACAACAAACAACTTAAACCCTATGTAGATGAACAATGGAGGGAAGGAGTGAATAGTTTGGCCACCTACCTCATTTGCTGAAGTATATGATGACCAATTTTGTAAGTTTGGTGGCGATGGAGGGTTTCTAGCACATTTTTGCTCCTTCTAGGCGAATGCACAGCGACTCGAGCAAAGGGGTAGCGACTTAGGAAAATGCGCCCTTCAGCTATAGGAGCACAACGCCATTGTAACTTACACTTCAATCTATGGCAAATGCGCAACGACCCAATCAAACACGCAGCGACCCAACTAAACACGCAACGACCCTGCTAAACGCGTCATCTTGCTCTGTTTTGCCCAATTTCACCTTAAAATCAACAAATTTATTTTGATGAGGATTTTTTAGAGTGCTAGAGTGCAAATGAAGTTTCATGGGTGCCTTGAGAGCCTTTATACTTGGACGGAATTTAATTTATGAGTTGCACACCCAAGTTCTAATGTTTCATGTCATTACCAAATTTTCATATTAATTCTTTTTTTACTTTCTGACCTTTTTTCTCTTGACAGGTGGATGATGCTTTGGCAATCTTGATTTTTGACATTTTCTTTGATGCTTTTGGCAATGGAATTGAGTATGCAGCTGAAAAGTAACTTATTACATATAAGATATAAAATAACATAAACAAAAATAAAATTATTACATATGTTTTGAAGTTAAAATTTACAAACTAGAATAAATTCCATTCTTGAAATTAAATTTGGGGCTTTTAGTAACCATGGTTACATGTTTTGGAAAGCTTTATTTAACTGAAAAGGGATATTATTAGCTTGACTCTCATATTTTGTTGACCTTATGCAGTGAGATGGTGATTTATTGGACCTTGGGAAAATAAAACCTAGGTGACCTAATGGAACCTCAAATGACTAAATTTTAGGTGGATTTGACTGATATGAAATATGATGAAATGAGCCTTCATTGTCAATGGATACCTAGAAAGACACATGAAGGTGGGCCACAAAATACAAACTTTTGAGAGAGGAAAGTGATTTTGGATTTTGGGCTACCATCAATGAACAAATTTTTTCATGATGACCTAAGTGGAATGCAAAAAAATTCAAACAGGACTCTAATATGATATAAAAGAGAGATTTTGATCACTGGTGACAGTATGAAAATACTGACTCTAACATTGGCCTTATTTGGGGATGGCAACTCCTTGGAGGTTCCAAGAACACCATAGACCAAGTAGCATTACCATATGGGCCAATACGGTTGATTTAGCCATCAAAAAATTATTCTTTCTGCCCATTCCAAGGGGTGACCTCCTCTTAAATGGCATGCACTTTACCCTATCAGAGCTGCTTATGATGATTTCATTGTTCAAACATGCGAGGATTTGCCTAGAAACTATACATCCTTTATGAATTTTTAATATTTGGGCATGCAACCCACTTTCGTATAGTTTTCGCTAGCCTGCAATATTAGTCATATGCATAATACAATATATATATTTTTTGTATTTTCTTTTAAGTGTGTTTTTTAGATTTTGAATTTTTTTGAAACGTAAAAGTAAACTAAAACAACATCTATTTCATAAAACAGGTTAATTATTAGTGCATTGTACCATAAAAACATTAGAAAAATAAATAAATTAAAAACATTTCACTTACCTAGGTCTCCCCACTATTCATTAAGGGGCAATATGAACTCAAGGAATCTATAAAAGTCTACTCCTGCATATGCATAATCATTGATCCATAAATGCTTCCCATACAACCACTCAAAGTAGTCACTATAATATGCTTTAATGGTCATTACACTCCCTAAACTCCATAACATGTTGGTCCACTTTTCCATGTGGGGTGTTATCCTCCCTGGTTGTGGTACCACAATCACTAGTCGTAGTATCGAAACTCACTTAAATAAGAAAAATACTATGATAATATTGTCTTTGAACATGATCTATTTTCCTATTTTATAATTGATCAACTACTCCTTTAAATTCACAAGTATACCTTCACTCTAGTTCAATATCATTGGGGTCAAACACCACATTGCTATGTCCACCTGACTTTTGGAAACTAAATGGGTTCTCGCCATATCCACCACTTGGGTCAAGGAAAATAGGATTGTGCAGAGTGGGTGGTTTGTCACATATTTACTGGGAGTTTATCACTTTCTGTTTAGGTAGGGAGAGTGTGGTATGTTTCCATCCACTCGTCCAATGATCTCTCACCTACTAATCTATATCTGGATACTCTGACTGCGACCCCTCACCTTGATATTCCTATGATAAGTACGCATCCTCCACCTCTATAGTGTACACCTATCCATGTATCTTGAAGTGCCATTCAACAAGATCACACCATTGTATGATCCTCTCCATATTTCCAGGTTTCCCTCTCATGTGTTCAATTTCGAAAAATTTTAATAGTTGCAGTTATGTGAAGTTATCATTGTCCCTACATCTACTAGTGTGGATTCATCATTAAAGCCATGTTCTCTCTTTCCACTTAATCAGTGGGAAGTCCTTATAGATGTAACCACCCCTCCCACAATTAATCACATTAATTGGCCTACTAGGATAAACATGAGTTAATGGCTACTACGACATGACCCAACCTCCTAGCTTCATTAAGGAAGTAGAGTCGACAAACAGAAACTTCACTGACCTTCCTTAGGAGCTACAGGACCCCTAGGAGCTAAACAATCACTCCATACACCCAAAGCTTGAGTTAACTTACCTTTTTAGTAATTTGGCCCCCAAGTTTCATGCAAAGGTCTCCATGCCTCTATAGGCCTCTAGTCACATGCATAAGCCTAGAAGGTAGTGAATGCAACCCAAAATTTCTAGTTCTGAGCATGCGACCCCGAAATCAGTGCCACCTTTTTAGGGTCTGACTCCCAACCACTGCCCATATTTTAATGAGACTTTCAAGAATGATATATAACATCAAGACAAAGAAATTCATACAGAACTTAGTCAAGAACTTGACCTAACTAGGCCTAACCATGGCAGTCATTTCGTTAAGCATATAGTGAACATGAAATCTAAAGGTCATGAATGCATATATGAACATAGGGTCCTTAAACTTATTTGGCATTCACCAAGAAGGTTTACTCTTAATAGTTGCAATAACATTTTTTAGCTCATGCATTCATTAGCCAACCAAATACATATCAATTCATGAATAAGCCATAGCTAGAGTATATAACAGCTCCATGCTTATAACCAACAAATAATCATCATACTAACCATGACATAACAACCAACAAATCATCATATTAACTAGTACAAACGATTCATATATTTCCATAGATAAATATGTCTCATTAAATGATGCAAAAGCCAACCAAGTCAGGGATTTCCACATGACACCCGACCATTGATTGGGCTGAACCAAATATTTATTTCATCCAATCGCCCCCGTGCCATATTCCAAGCATAAATGTGGGATCTCATGGGATAAACCAAGACATAAACAACCAATGGAATCTATAGGTTAAACCACCTCCACCCTCATGCTACTGTGATCTCACATAAATTAGTCCCAATATCACAAAACCAAACCAATCTTAGATGCCTTAGAATTCCTTCACCATCCCTTGAGGAATTTTCCTATCTCCACCCACTTGTTGAGGGATTCCTGGAGAAAACCATCTCCACCCCCAACCCTTGGGATTTTCCTGAGACCACCTCACTCGGATCCAATACCTTTCGGAAATATAAAGCTCAACAAAGTATGAATCCCATCACACCATGGTTATCCACTAATTGGAAAGGAAAGGCTAAAAACATTGCCAAACTAGGTAAACCCACGCCAATGACAAAAAATTAACCAAATACACAAATTCATTATCCAAGCATTCACAAATGAGCTAGGAAATCACACATGCAACCTATTACATGCAATTCCTCTTGTTGAAGCTGCTTGATCCAATCCTTCCTTTCTTGTCATTTGCTTTCCTTGTTCTTCCTTTTCTTTCCTTGCTTTCCTTTGTCTTCCTTTTATTTATTTATTGCTTTCTCCTCTTGGTGCTCTTCTCCTCTCTCCAATTAAATCCAAAGCCAAACTGAGAAAAGGCTAAACTATCCAAAGCTAGAATTACAAAACCTAAACCTGCAAAAGGCTAGAATTGACAAAATATGTGAATTGATCCTCAAAAGCCTTTTTATTATTGAGGCCTCTATTTTTCCTTCAATTTCCTCCTAATGAAAACTTGTGACCTTTCATCCCCCTTTTCTCCTATTTTCCTTTATTTTCATAAATAAATGCCAATAATTGCCACTTTTCCTTTCCAAAGCCTTTTCCAATGCATTTGACAATTTTCTTAGCCATAATAAACAACAAGTAATGTCCACTAGGATGTTTTTCCCAACATTTAACTTCAAATAAGTGTCCTGTGACCTTGGTCTTATTTTTCTTTTATTAACTTTATTACATGAACTGTTAACTCAAGGATGTTACAGGACCCTCCCCCTTTGGGGAACACCATCATCGATGTTCTATGACACCTATAACCAGCAAGACCATTGAAACCAAAACATATTACCCATGGAGATTTATAAGTTAACTTGATGCAATATTTAAAATGAGAAACCCGCTCAAAAGAAAAACCATCATGACAAACATGACAACATGACAACCATACCACTTATTGGAGCTTTATAACACATCTCATTGCAGTATTTACAATAACAACCATACATAAATATGTACATATATCAAGAACTCATTTGCCTCCAATGACAAATAATGAAGGATACATAGCCCACATCTGATTAGACATCTCCCATGTAGCTTCATTGGGCCCAAAGTGCTTCCACTGCACTTTAACTTGCTCGATTGCTTAATTCAAGAACATGAGTTGTTTCTGTTGCAATATGCACTGAGGTTTCATATGGAATTCTCCTTCTGGCTTCACCTGCAATAAAAAGAATTCAATCACATGATCAACTCACTTCACATATATTTTAAGCAATGGACATGGAAAACATCATGGACTTTCATTGTTGGAGTCAATGCAAGTCTCTAAGCCATTGGTCCAATACTCTCAAGGATCTTGAAAGGCCTACAATAACGAGGTGCAAACTTGGCACATGATCCAATCCTTAAGGAATTTTTTGGGTTTGATGCAGAAGTACACATGCTCCCCACCCTGGAACTCCTTAAATGGACCGTGTTGATCTGCATAACTCTTATGTTTATCCTGTGATGCCTTTAAATTCTTCTTGATAACCTACATTTCCTATTCCATATCTACAAACATATCTGGTCCAATCAATACCCTCATCATTGGATCACTCCATCTGATGGGAATATTATAACTCTGCCCATAGATTGCCTCAAACAGACTCATCCTCAGTGACTCCTGACAACCATTGTTGTAAGCAAAATATACCAATGGAAGATACTCCTCATGCCTCCTCTGTTAATGCATGAAATACATCCTCAACATATCCTCCAGTATCCTATTGACCCTCTATGTCCATCCATTTGTCTACGAATGATAAGTTGTACTGAAGGAAAACTCTATACCCAAACTTGCAAAAAAATACTTCCAAGACATGGAAGTAAAATTGGCATCTCTATCTAATATGATATTCTCAGGAATACCATGCAATCTCACTATCTCCCTGATGAAGATATGAGCCACCTCATCGGATGAATTAATAGTCTTCACTAGAATGAAATGAGTTACCTTGCTCAGCCTATCAACCACAACCATGATGGAATCATGCTGCTTCGATGTCCTTGAGAAACTTATACTGAAATCCATGGAAATGACCTCCTATTTCCACTTCAGAATTAGAATATGTTGCAACAAACCAGCTGGGTACTTACACTCAATTTTCACCTGCTCACAATCCATACATCTAGAAACAAACTTTGCCACTTCTTTCTTTAAATTCAGCCAATAGTAGAACTTCTTCACAACTGTCAACATCTTCTGGTCTCTTGGATGACTTGAATATGGTTTTACATTAAACTCCCTCAAGATAATATTATTGAGCTCACTGTCATCTTGCATATAGATCATGTCCCTAAATCGCACCAAACCATCTACTGTGAGATGATAATTCACATCCTGTTCACCTGTACCTTGTTGTAACCTGTGCTTAAGATGTTGGCACCTGTCATCATGGTACCCTACCTGTAAAACCCACTACTGCAAATCTGTCCCATAAATGCTCACAACTGCAACATGGCTTACCTACAATCTCCTACTAAGAGCATCTGTAAACATGTTCTCGTTTCCTTTAATGTATCTGATCTCAAAATAACACTCATTGGGTGTAGCCAATCATCTATATTTCTTGCAATTCAGATTAGGTTGGTTAAATAGATACCTCAGACCACTATGATCACTCATCAAAATAAACCTCCTTCCAAGAAGATAATGGCTCCAAATCTTCACGGCATGAATAATAGATTCCAACTCAAGATCATGAGTCACATAGTTATGTTCATGCTCATTTAGTTTCCTTGAATCGTAGAACACCACCTGTCCCTCCTGCATCAAGACTAAACCAAGTCCTTTCTTGCAAGAATTTGTACACACCACAAACTCTTTATATGGATTTGTAATCTTTAAATCTGGAGCATTTCTGAGCAACTGTTTCAACTGCTCAAAACTGGCTGCACATTCCTTTATCCATTCAAATTTCTTTCCTTTCCTTTGCAATGATGTAATATTATAGGAAATCAATGAGAAGTTCTTGATGAACCTCTTATAATAAGATGCTAACCACATGAATGATCTGACCTCATCCACATTCCTAGGAGCAACCCATTCCATGATAGCTCTAATATTTTCTGGGTCCACTACTATACCTTCTTTTGAAACAATATGTCCCAAGTAATGTACCAATGTTTGAAATAATTTTCATTTACTACGATTGGCATACAATTGATGTTCTCTTAGCAATCTCAATACTTTTAGATTTTAGATTTCTCGGATTGATAGCTTGTTGTAATAAATTTTCTAGATATATCCCATCCATATTGACTTGAAGATCAATGTTTCGAACCTGCAACTAAGGTTCATCATCAGGTTTTATCTTGATGATGAAACTTAGTTGCGGGTTCAAAACGTTGATCTTCAAGTCAATATGGATGGGATATATTCGAAGAAATTATTACAACAATCTTAATGCTACTGCTAAGTATTCGACATGCTCTTCCTCATTCTTATAATATATCATCAATGAATACTACCACAAACTTGTCCAAGTAAGGACGCACCACACTATTCATCAAACAGAAGAAAGTAGTTGGAGCATTAGTTAAACTGAAAGGAACCACAACAAACTCATAATGTCGATACCTGGTCTAGAAAGCAGCCTTGTAGATGTTCTCTTCTTTGATGTGCACGATGACTTATTTGATTAGTTGAAGGGAGCAGCATAATGACCATACCTGATCTGGAAAGCAGTCTTGTAGATATTCTCTTCTTTGATGTGCACTTGATGGTATCCTGATCTCATCTCAATCTTTGAGAACACTGTTTCTCCCTTCGACTAATCAAATAAGTCACCAATCCTTGGCAATGGATACCTATTTTTGATCGTCACCTTGTTCAACTGCCTATAATTAATGCACAATTTGAGAGTAACATCCTTCTTATTCATGAACAATACTAGTGCACCCTAAGGTGATACACTTGTTATAATGTATCCCTTGTCAAGCATTTCCTTCAATTGAAACTTCAGTTCCACTAACTCTAGAGTGCTCATCATGTAAGGTGCCTTTGATGTTGGTGTTGCTCCTGGTACCAACTCAATAGAAAAGTCCACTTCCCTCAGGGGAGGAAACTATGAAATCTCTGCTGGAAATACATCCTGAAACTAATGCAAGATAGGGTACCTCTTGATGACTTTCACATCCTCAACATCCTTACCCTTATCACTAGAAATATGAACTACAAACAATACACACCCCTTCCTTCAAATGCGCTTAGCTTGCATAGCACTAACCATCCTCACCATTAGGGGATTCTTCTTTCCCTGCAATATTCTCTTTTTCCCATTATTATCCAAGAACCCAATAGCCTTGTCATAAAAATCTACTTTTGTATTGTGGAGGTACAACCAATCCATACCCATAATCATACTATATGATCCCAATGGAAGCACATTTAGATGTGTCATTCTAGGCATACCCTTCAGCTCAAATGCATAAGCTCTTACCCAATGATGAACTCTCTTCTTAGTACTTGTATCCAATTGCACCAACCAAGACACTGTATCCATTCTTTTGTCAAAACACACTTATCCACCAAGTCAAGATTAACATAACTATAAATGGATCTACGGTTAATCAAAATAGAAACAAATCGATCACAAAGCTTACCTTCCATCTCAATAATGGATTACTGGTGATATTCTTACTTGTTGTCCACAACTGCATAAGTATGAGGAATGCTATGGCCAACATCCCCAATTTTGTATACGTCCTAAACATTGTAGCTCTAAGGCGTGCCACCATGGTACAATGGGAAATCCTTCTCATGATAATATTTTCCTCAAATACAACACTGCAACGGTCCCCTACCATCACCTCTATTTTGCTTCTCTCTAGGATGAGGTCCATGTCCCTTCTTAGTTGCATTATGCTTATTGTAAGGATACCAATTTTCTTTCTCACCTGCATCCTGACGTATTCCCTAATTCAGTGGCCACTTCCCCTTAGATTTTCCATTCCCCTTCAAATCACGCTTAGGCTCAACTTTACGCTTTCATTGCTCATAACAATGCTTCATTTTTCTAATGGATTCCTCGAATAATCAAGGCTCATCAAACACAACCTAGTATCCCTATGCTACTAGAAAACCACAAATGAACCTTTGAATATTTGCTTTCTCATCCTTGAGGTAAGGAATATACCTCAACAAATCGAAGAACCTGCTAGTATACTCATCATCTTTCATAGAGACCATCTGCATCTCATAAAACTCATTAGCTCTATCATCGTAATATCTTTTAGATAGGTATTTCTTCTTGAATAGTCTCTCGAACTCATCCCAGATAAACTCTTCTTTAATACATTTTTAACATCTTCCCACTAGATACCTACTTTCTCTTTAAGATTGAAGGTAGCTATTTTGGATTTCATGTTCTCTGAATAGTTATGCAATCTAAATCATTTCTTCATCCCAAGCAACCATGCCTTTGCATATTTTGACTTCTTCATCTGCCCATCAAATGTAGGATGCTTGAATTTATTGAACTCCTCTGGAAAGTACTCAATCCTCCTATAAGGATGATAACGGTGATGATGGTGATGATTTCTCCTAGATGAGGAACTAGAATGAATTCCATACATATCAGTCCTCCTGTCAGGTGTATCCAATGATCTTCCACCTCTAACTGTGTCCCCTCTATCCAACTTGTATCCTACCCGAGACTTGCTACCATATGCCCCATTAGTATTCTCTTCCTATTCTTGACTAATCTTTAGCTGTCCCTGTATTTGAAAGTCTAACAAACTTTGAAGGATCTGCATTAAACTCTGTCTGTTTTTTTTTAGCCCTTGCAACTCCGACCCAAGCCCTAACCAACCTGTCATTGTTTGCCTTTCAACTTCTGATCTCTGTCCTCAAACTCCTCAATGTATTTGGTATATCAGGAGAATACACATCTCTCTTTTTTTACCTGATCTGTACGGAGAGTCGCATGAACTATAGTCCACCATTTTGCTTGTCATATTTGATCATGTTTTTCCTACAAACATGCCATGTTATATAAACCAAATAGATATCATAATCAAAATAATACCTAAACTATGTTCAGGGGAGGTTATATCATCTAAAAAATTAGTCCAAATTAGCATGATACATGTATATACATAATCATATCAATATATCAACATCATGCATGAAAACACTAGTTGCATACAATGACCTCATGCATGATAATTAAAATCTTGACAATGCATGCATTACAACATGCATCTATCTCATTCGGTCCAAGTGTTTGAACCATGCTCTAATACCAATCCATAACCACACTCCCCCCCAACATTTAGCCACATTAACTGGCTTGCCAAGGTAAACATGAGCTAAGGGCTACTATGACATAACCCGATATCCTAGATTAATTAAGGAAGTGGAGTCGACAAATTGGAACTTCATTGACCTTCCTGAAGAGCTACAAGATCCCCAAGAGCTAAAAACCCACTTCAGGTGTCCAAAAACTAAGCTGACTTGACTTTTTAGTGATATGGGCCCCTAGTTGCATGCATGACAAGGTCTTTATGCAACTGTAGGCTACCAGTCACATGCATACACCTGGAAGGTAGCGAATGTAACGTAGAATTTCCAGTTCTAAGCATGCGACCCTACAATCAGTGCCACTTTTTCAGGGCCTGGCTCTCAAGCACTGCCCAAAAATTAAGGAGACTTTCCAGAATAATATATAACATCAAGAAAATACAAAACTTAGTCAAGAACTTGATCTAACCAGGCCTAACCATGACAATAATTTTGTCAAACATATAGGGAACATGAAATCTATAGGTTATGAATGCATATATGAACATAGTGGCCTGAAAATTATTTGAGATTCACCAAGAAGGTCTAATTCCCTCTCTTAATAATTACAATAACATGTTTTAGCTCATGCATTCATCAACCAACCAACTACATATAATTTGATGAACAAGTCATAGCTAGAGTATATAATAGGTCCATGATTTTAACCCTCAAATAATCATCATAGTAACCATTACAAAATAAACATCAAATCATGATATTAACCAATACAAATGCTTCATATATTTCCATAGAGAAAGAGATCTCATTAAATGATGCAAAATCCAACCAAGTTCGAGAATTCCATGTACCACTTGATCATAGATTAGGTTGAAACAAATATTTCTTTCATCCAATCACCCTCATGCCATATTCCAAGCATGAATGAGGGATATCATTGGATAAACCAAGATATAAACAACCAAGGGAATCCATAGGTTAAACCACCTCCACCCTCATGCTACTGTGATCTTACCTAAACTAGTCTTGAGATCACAAAACCAAACCAAGCTTGGATGCCTCATAATTCCTTTACCCTCCCTTGAAGAATTTTCCCTTCACCCACCTACTGAGGGATTCCCGTAGAAAATCATCTCCACCCCTAACCCTTGGGATTTTATTGAGACTACCTCACCTAGATCCAAAAACTTTCATCAATCTAAAACTCAACCAAGAATGAATCCCATCACACCATTGCTATCCATGAATTGGCAAGGCAAGGCTAAAAACACTTTCAAACTATGAAAACCCATGCCAATCATAGAAAATGAACCAAATATATTTAATAACATTTTTCCATACTAAATATTCATATCATATTCTTTTTTCTTTTACATACTCTATCTAATACATATTTTCATATTCTCTTACATATTATTCTTTTGTCTTTTACATACTATATCTAATATATATTTTCATATTCTCTTATATACTATGACATTTACATTATTAAATTATTAATTTTTTTTTTTACATAATATATCAAATAAAACATACTACATAAGCATGTGAATGTTGATAAATTGATTTAAGGAATCTTTCTATCTATAGAAAGTTCATCATTTTTATATTATTACATTAGTTTACATAATATATCCACGCCACATCAAAAATCTAATACATATTTTCATATTCTCTTATATATTATGACATTCACATTATTAAATTATTAATTTTTTTTACATATACATAATATATCAAATAAAACATACTACATAAGCATGTGAATGTTGATAAATTGATTTAAGGAATCTTTCTATCTATAGAAAGTTCATCATTTTTATATTATTACATTAGTTTTAATTAATATATCCACACCACATCAAAAATCCATCATCTTTATATAATAATAAAATCTTAACTATTAATATACTCATGAACCCACAACAAATAACAAAACCCTGCTGTATAAACATCATTATTATTTCAATCAACGATTATTACTTTCTAATTGTCCTAAGTCTCTATCATTTTAATAATAAATATTAAAAAAAATTACACTGATTACCAACCTGAAAAACACTTAAAACAAAAAATTCAAGTTTTATTGATCCTGTATTTTATTTATTATCGAGTGCTCGGTTTCGCATACATCCTTTATTTTAGGATATGGTTAGAGTTGTAATATTTTTGCCTTTAGCATAGTATAGTATTATTCTTATTAAAATACTTTCAGCCGCCCAAAATATCCTCAGTCTGCGGCTGCGGCTGCGGCTGATATATTTATTTGTAAGCAGTCGTCGACATCTATGTCAGTAGACACAAGTAGTTGATGTGAATCTACAATGACAATGATGTGAATCTAGAATGACGTGGAACAGGATGAGGTGGATGGTGATATGCGATGGAATCACGCTAGGCTTGGTAGGCTCTCTTTCCAAGTTGGATATCATGTGTCGCGTCAGCAAGAGTGGTTTTCCTCTTAAATGGCATGCACTTTACCCTATCAGAGCTGCTTATGATGATTTCATTGTTCAAACATGTGAGGATCTGCCTAGAAATCCTTTATGAATCACGCTAGGCTTGGTAGGCTCTCTTTCCAAGTGGGACATCATTTGTTGCGTCAGCAAGAGTGGTTTTCCCCACTACAATTTAGTGCCCTGGGTGGTTTTGAAAAAGGGCTTGAATGGTTATTACACTCCCTAAACTCCATAACATGTTGGTTCACTTTTCCATGTGGGGTTTTATTCTCCCTCGTTGTGGTACCACAATCACTGGTCGAAGTATCGAAACTCACTTAAAGAAAAAAGATACTATGATAATATTGTCTCTGACCATGAACATGATCTATTTCCCTGTTTTACAATTGATCAACTACTCCTTTAAGTTCACAAGTAGACCTTCACTCCAGTTGAATATCATTGGGGTCAAACACCACATTGGTATGTCCACTTGACTTTTGGAAACTAAATGGGGACTCGTCATATCCACCACTCAAGTCAAGGAAAATATGATGGTGCAGAGTGGGTGGTTTGTCACATATTTACAAGGATTTTATCACTTTCTTTTTAGGGAGTGAGAGTAGTATGTTTCCATCCACTCGTCTAATGACCTCTCACTTGCGAATCTATCTCTGGATACTCTAACTGCGGCCGCTCACCTTGATATTCCTATGATAAAGTACACATCCTCCACCTTTATAGTGTACACCTATCCATGTATCTTGAAGTGTCATTCAACAAGATCACACCATTGTATGATCCTCTCGAGATATCTGGGTTTCCCTCTCATGTGTTCAATTTTGAAAAAATTCAATAGTTGGAGTTGTGTAAAGTTATCATTGTCCCTAAATCTACTAGTGTGGATTCATCATTAAAGCCATGTTCTCTCTCTTTCCACTTAATCATCGCGAAATCCTTATAGATGTAACCACCCCTCCCACAATTACTCACATTAACTGGCTTGCCAGAGTAAACATGAGTTGATGGCTACTATGACATGACCTAACCTCCTAGCTTCATTAAGGAACTCAAGTCGACAAACAGAAACTTCACTGACCTTCCTTAGGAGCTACAGGACCCCTAGGAGCTAAACAATCACTCCATAAACCCAAACCCTGAGCTAACCTACCTTTTTAGTAATTTGGCCCCCCCGTTGCATGCATGAAAAGGTCTCCATGCCTCTATAGGCCTCTAGTCACATGCATAAGCCTAGAAGGTAGTGATTGCAACCCAAAATTTCTAGTTCTGAGCATGCGACCACGGAATCAGTGCCACCTTTTTAGGGCCTGACTCCCAACCACTGCCCATATTTTAATGAGACTTTCAAGAATGATATATAACATCAAGACAAAGAAATTCATACAAAACTTAGTCAAGAAATTGACCTAACTAGGCCTAACCATGAAAGTCATTTCATTAAACATATAGTGAACATGAAATCTAAAGGCCATGAATGCATATATGAACATAGGGTCCTTAAACTTATTTGGCATTCACCAAGAAGGTCTACCCTTCATAGTTGCAATAACATTTTTTAGCTCATGCATTCATTAACCAACAAAATACATATTAATTCATGAAGAAGCCATAGCTAAAGTATATAATAAGTCCATGCTTATAACCAACAAATAATCATTATAGTAACCATGACATAACAACCAACAAATCATCATATTAACTAGTACAAATGATTCATATATTTCCATAGGTAAATATCCCTCATTAAATGATATAAAAGCCAACCAAGTCAAGGACTTCCATGTGTGACCTGACCATTAATTAGGCTGAACCAAATATTTATTTCAGTGAATCGCCCCTCTGCCATATTCCAAACATAAATGTGGGATCTCATGGGATAAATCAAGACATAAACAACCAAGGGAATCTATAGGTTAAACCACCTCCACCCTCATGCTACCATGATCTCACATAAACCAGTCTCAATATCACAAAACCAAATCAAGCTTAGATGTCTCAGAATTCCTTCACCATCCCTTGAGGAATTTTCTTGTCTCCACCCACTTGTTGAAGGATTCCCGGAGAAGACCATCTCCACTCCAAACCCTTGGGATTTTCCTGAGACCACCTCACTCGGATCCAAAACCTTTCAGAAATCTAAAGCTCAACCAAGAATGAATCCCATCACACTATGGTTATCCAATAATTGGAAAGGAAAGGCTAAAAACACTACCAGACTAGGCAAACCCATGCCAATGATGGAAAATTAATCAAATATACAAATTCATTATCCACGCATTCACAATTGAGCTAGGAAAGCACACATGCAACCTGTTACCTGCAAGTCCTCTTGCTGAATCTATTTGATCCAATCCTTCCTTTCTTGTCCTTTGCTTTCCTTGTTCTTCCTTTTCTTCCCTTGCTTTCCTTTGTCTTCCTTTTCTTTCTTTATTGCTTTCTCCTCTTGGTTCTCTTCTCCTCTCTCTAATTAACTCCAAAGCCAAATTGAGAAAAGGCTAAATGAGCTAAAGCTAGAAATACAAAACCTAAACCTGCAAAAACCTAGAATTGACAAAATATGTGAACTGATCCTCAAAAGCCTTTTTATTATTGAGGCCTCTATTTTTCCTTCAATTTCCTCCTAGTGAAAACCTGTGACCAGTGATCCCCCTTTTCTCCTATTTCCCTTTATTTTCATAAATAAATGCCAATAATTTCCACTTTTCCTTTCCAAAGCCTTTTCCAATGCCTTTGACAATTTCCTTAGCCATAATAAACAACAAGTGATGTCCACTAGGATGTTTTTCCCAACATCTAACTTGGAATATGTGTCCCGTGACCTTGATCTTATTTTTCCTTTATTAACTTTATTACATGAAATTTTAACTCAGGGATGTTACAGGACCCTCCTCCTTAGGGGAACACCATCTTCGATGTTCTATGACACCTATAACCAACAATACCATTGAAACCAAAACATACTACCCATGGATATTTATAAATTAGCTTGATGCAATATTTAAAATGAACAACCTGCTTAAAAGAAAAACCATCATGACAAACATGACAACATGACAACCATACCGCTTATTTGAGCTTTATAACACATCTCATTGCAGTATTTACAATAACAACCATACATAAATATGTACATATACTAAGAACTCATTTGCCTCCACCAACAAATAATGAAGGATACATAGCCCATATATTATTAGAGATCTCCCATGTAGCTTCATTGGGCACAAAGTGTTTCCACTGCACTTTAACTTGCTCAATTGCTTAATTCAGGAGCATGCGTTGTTTCTGTTGCAATATGAATTGAGGTTTCATATGGAATTCTCCTTCTGGCTTCACCTACAATACAAAGCATTCAATCACATGATCAACTTACTTCACATATATTTTAAGCAATGGAACATGGAAAACATCATGGAATTTCATTTTTGAAGGCAATGCAAGTCTCTAAGCCATTGGTCCAATACTTTCAAGGATATCAAAAGGTCTACAATATCGAGGTGCAAACTTGGCACATGATCCAATCCTTAAGGAATTCTTTGGGTTTGATGCATAAGTACACATCCTCCCCAACCTGGAACTCCTTAAATGCCCCGTGTTGATTTGCATAACTCTTCTATTTATCCCATGATGCCTTTAAATTCTTCTTGATAGCCTGCGTTTCCTGTTCCATATCTACAAACATATCCGATCCAATCAATACCCTTGTCATTAGATCACTCCATCTGATGGGAGTATTACAACTCTGCCCATAGAGTGCCTCAAACAGACTCATCCTCAGTGATCCATGACAACTATTGTTGTAAGAAAAATATACCAGTGGAAGATACTCCTCCTTCCTTCTCTGTTAATACATGAAATACATCCTCAACATATCCTCCAGTATCCTATTTACCCTCCATGTCCGTCCATTTGTCTAAGAATGATAAGTTGTACTGAAGGGCAACTCTATACCCAAACTTGCAAACAACTCCTTCCAAAACATAGAAGTAAAATTGGCATCTCTATCTAATATGATATTCTTAGGAATACCATGCAATCTCACTATCTCCCTGATGAAGATATGAGCTACCTCATTGGATGAATTAATAGTCTTCACTAGAACGAAATGAGTTACCTTGCTTAGCCTATCAACCACAACCATGATGGAATCATACTGCTTCGATGTCCTTGAGAAACTTATAATGAAATCCATGGAAATGACCTCCCATTTCCACTTCAAAATTAGAATATGTTGTAACAAACCAGCTGGGTCCTTCCACACAACTTTCACCTGCTGACAATCTAGACATCTAGAAACAAAATCCGCCACTTCTTTCTTTAAATTCGACCAATAGTAGAACTTCTTTACAAATTTCAAAGTCTTCTAGTATCTTGGGTGAAGTGAATATGGTTTTACATTAAACTCCCTCAAGATAATCTTATTGAGCTCACTGTCATCTGGCATATAGATCATGTCCCTAAATTGCACCAAACCATCTACCGTGAGATGATGATTCACATCCTGTTCACCTGTACTCTATTGTAACCTGTGCTTAAGATGTTGGCACTTGTCATCATGGTACCCTACCTACAAGACCCACTCCTGCAAATATGTCCCATAAATGCTCTCAACTGCAACATGGTTTACTTACACTCTCTTACTGAGAACATCTGCAAACATGTTCTCATTTCCTCTAATGTATCTGATCTGAAAATCAAACTCACTGGGCATAGCCAACCATCTATATTTCTTGGAATTCAGATTAGGTTGGTCAAATAGATACCTCTGACCACTATGGTCACTCATCAAAATAAACCTGCTTCCAAGAAGATAATGGCTCCACATTTTCAAGGCATGAATAATAGATGCCAACTCAAGATCATGAGTCACATTGTTATGTTCATGCTCATTTAGTTTCCTTGAATCATAGAACACCACCTGTCCCTTCTACATCAAGACTCCACTAAGTCCTTTCTTGCAAGCATCTGTACACACCACAACTCTTTATCTGGATTTGCAATCTTTAAATCTGGAGCATTTCTGAGCAACTGTTTCAACTGCTCAAAACTAGCTGCACATTCCTTTATCCATTCAAATTTCATTCCTTTCCTCTACAATGATGTAATAGTATAAGAAATCCATGAGAAGTTCTTGATGAACCTCCTATAATAAGATGTTAACCCCCTGAATGATCTGACCTCATCCACATTCCTAGGAGCAACCCATTCCATGATAGCTCTAATATTTTCTGGGTCCACTTCTATACCTTCTTTTGAAACAACATGTCCCAAGTAATGTACCGATGTTTGAGAGAATTTGCATTTACTAAGATTCACATACAATTGATGTTCTCTTAGCAATCTCAATACTTTCAGATTTTAGATTTCTGGGATTAGTAGCTTGTTGTAATAAATCTTCCGGATATATCCTATACATATTGACTTGAAGATAAATGTTTCAAATCTGCAACTAAGGTTCATCATCATGGTTTATTCTGATGATTAACCTTAGTTGCAAGTTCGAAACGTCGATCTTTAAGTCAATATGGATGGGATATATCCGAAAAAAATATTACAACAATCTCAATGCTACTGCTAAGTATTCAACATGCTCTTCCTAATTCTTATAATATATCAATATATCATCAATGAATACTACCACAAACTTGTCCAAGTAAGGATGAAACACACTATTCATCAAACACATGAAAGTAGTTGGAGCATTAGTCAAACTGAAAGGAACCACAACAAACTCATAATGCCGAAACATGGTCTGGAAAGCAGTTTAGTAGATGTTCTCTTCTTTAATGTGCATGATGACTTATTTGATTAGTTGAAGGGAGCAACATAATGCCCATACCTGATCTGGAAAGCAGTCTTGTAGATATTCTCTTCTTTGATGCGCACTTGATGGTATCCTGATCTCATATCAATCTTTGAGAACACTGTTTCTCCCTTCAACTGATCAAATAAGTCACCAATCCTTGGCAATGGATACATATTCTTGATCATCACCTTGTTCAGCTGCCTATAATTAATGCACAATTTGAGAGTACCATCCTTCTTATTCATGAATAATACCAGTGCACCCCAAGGTGATACACTTGGTCTAATGTATCCCTTGTCAAGAATTTCCTTCAACTGAAACTTCAATTCCACTAACTTTAGAGTGCTCATAATGTAAGGTTCCTTTGATGTTGGTGTTGCTCCTGGTACCAACTCAATAGAAAAGTCCACTTCCCTTTGGGGAGGAAACTATGAAATATCTGTTGGAAATACATCCTGAAACTAATGCAAGATAGGGTATCTCTTAAGGACTTCCTCATCCTCAACATCCTTACCCTTATCACTAGAAATATGAATTGCAAACAATACACAACCTTTCCTGCAACTGCGCTTATCTTGCATAATTCTAACCATCCTCATTGTTAGGGGATTCTTCTTTCCCTGCAATATTCTCTTTTTCCCATTATTATCCAAGAACTCAATAGCCTTGTCATAACAATATACTTTGGTCTTGTGGAGGTATAACCAATCCATACCCAAAATCATACTATATGATCCCAATGGAAGCACATTTAGATGTGCCGTTGTAGGCATGCCCTTCAGCTCAAATGCATAAGCTCTTACCCAATGATGAACTCTCTTCTTAGTACTTGTATCCAATGGCACCAACCAAGACTCTGTATGCACTTCTTTTGTCAAAACACACTTATCCACCAAGTCAAGATTAACATAACTATAAATGGATCTATGATTAATCAAAATAGAAACAACTTGATCACAAAGCTTACCTTCCATCTCAATAATGGATCACTGGTGATATTCTTACTTGTTGTCCACAACTACATAAGTATGAGGAACGCTATGGCCAACATCCCCAATTTTGTATACCTCCTAAACGCTGTAGCTCTAAGGCGTGCCACCTTGGTACAATGGGAAATCCTTCTCGTGATAATATTTCCGCAAATATAGCACTACAGTGGTCCCCTACCATCACCTCTATTTTTCTTCTCTCTAGGATGCAGTCCATGTCCCTTCTTAGTTGCATTATGATTATTGTAAGGATACCAATTTTCTTTCTCACCTGCATCCTGACGTATTCCCTGATTCAGTGGCCACTTCCCCTTAGATTTTTCATTCCCCTTCAAATCACACCTAGGCTCAGCTTTACGCTTTGATTGCTCATAACAATGCTTCATTTTTCTAATGGATTCCTCCAATAATCAAGGCTCATCAAACACAACCTAGTATTCATATGCTACTAGAAAACCACAGATGAACCTTTGAATCTTTGCTTTCTCATCCTTGAGGTAAGGAACATACCTCAACAAATCAAAGAACCTACTAGTATACTCATCATCTTTCATAGAACCCATCTACATCTCATAAAACTCATTAGCTCTATCATCGTAATATCTTTTATATAGGTATTTCTTCTTGAATAGTCTCTCGAACTCATCCCAAATAAACTCTTCTTTAACACCTCTAACCTTTTTAACATCTTCCCACTAGATATCTACTTTTTCTTTAAGATTGAAGGTAGCTATTTTGAATTTCATGTTCTCTGAATAGTTATGCAATCTAAATAATTTCTTCATCCCAAGCAACCATGCCTTTGCATATTTTGACTTCTTCATCTTCCCATCAAATGTAGGATGCTTGAATTTATTGAACTCCTTTGGAAAGTACTCAGTCCTCCTATAAGGATGATAACGGTGATGATGGTGATGATTTGTCCTAGATGAGGAACTAGAATGATTTCCATATATACCAGTCCTCCTCTCATGTGTATCCAATGATCTTCCACCTCTAATTGTGTCTCCTCTATCCAACTTGTATCATGACCGAGACTTGCTACCATATGTCCCATTAGTATTCTCTTCCTATTCTTGACTAATCTTCGTTGTGCCTGTATTTGAAAGTCTAAAAAACTTTGAAGGATCTGCATTAAACTCTGCCTATTTTTTTTTAGCCCTTGCAACTCTGACCCAAGCCCTAACCAACCTATCATTGTTTTCCTTTCAACTTCTAATCTCTGCCCTCAAACTCCTTAATGTATTTGGTATATTAGGAGAATACACATCTCTTTTTTTTTAACTGATCTGTAGGGAGAGTCACATGAACTATAGTCCACCATTTTGCTTTTCATATTTGATCATGTTTTTCCTACAAACATGCCATGTTATATAAACAAAATAGATATCATAATCAAAATAATACCTAAATTATGTTTAGGGGAGGTTATATCATTTGAAAAATTAGTCCAAATTAGCATG
This sequence comes from Pinus taeda, assembly GCA_000404065.3. Lineage (NCBI taxonomy): Eukaryota > Viridiplantae > Streptophyta > Pinopsida > Pinales > Pinaceae > Pinus > Pinus taeda. The sequence continues at coordinate 37,586 of APFE030818132.1, read as the reverse complement.
ATACATGTATATACATAATCATATCAATATATCAACATCATGCATGACAACACTAGTTGCATACAATGACCTCATGCATGATAACTAAAATCTTGACAATGCATGCATTAAAACATGCATCTATCCCATCCGGTCCAAGTGTTTGAACCATGCTCTAATACCAATCCATAACCCCCCCCTAAAATTTACCCACATTAACTGGCTTGCTAAGGTAAACATGAGCTAAGGGCTACTATGACATGACCCGACCTCCTAGATTAATTAAGGAAGTGGAGTTGGCAAACTGGAACTTCATTGAATTTCCTGAAGAGCTACAAGATCCCCAAGAGCTAAAATCCTAGTCTAGGTGCTCAAACACTAAGTTGACTTGACTTTTTAGTGATATGGGTCCCTAGTTTCATGCATGACAAGGTCTTTATGCAACTGTAGACCACCAGTCACATTCATACACCTGGAAGGTAGCGAATGTAACGTAGAATTTCTAGTTCTAAGCATGCGACCCTACAATCAGTGCCACTTTTTTAGGGCCTAGCTCTCAACCACTGCCCAAAAATTAATGAGACTTTCTATAATAGTATATAACATCAAGAAAATACAAAACTTAGTCAAGAACTTGATCTAACCAGGCTTAACCATGACAATAATTTTGTCAAACATATAGGGAACATGAAATCTACAGGTTATGAATGCATATCTGAACATAGGGGCCTGAAAATTATTTGAGATTCACCTAGAAGGTCTAATTCCCTCTCTTAATAATTGCAATAACATGTTTTAGCTGATGCATTCATCAACCAACCAAATACATATAATTTGATGAACAAGTCATAGTTGGAGTATATAACAGGTCCATGATTTTAACCATCAAATAATCATCATAGTAACCATTACAAAATAAACATAAAATAATGATATTAACCAGTACAAATGCTTCATATATTTCCATAGAGAATAGATCTCATTAAGTGATGCAAAATCCAACCAATTCCGAGAATTCCATGTACCACCCGATCATAGATTAGGTTGAGCTAAATATTTCTTTCATCCAATCACCCTCATGCGATATTCCAAGCATGAATGAGGGATATCATTGGATAAACCAAGATATAAACAACGAAGGGAATCCAGAGGTTAAACCACCTCCACCCTCATGCTACCATGATCTCACCTAAACTGGTCTTGAGATCACAAAACCAAACCAAGCTTGGATGCCTCATAATTCCTTTACCCTCCCTTGAGGAATATTCTTGTCTCCACCCACCCGCTGAGGGATTCCTATAGAAAATCATCTCCACCCCCAACCCTTGGGATTTTGGTGAGACTACCTCACCAAAATCCAAAAACTTTCGTCAATCTAAAGCTGAACCAAGAATGAATCCCATCACACCATTGCTATCCATGAATTGGCAAGGCAAGGCTAAAAACACTTTCAAACCATGAAAACCCATGCCAATGATATAAAATGAACCAAATACAAAAATTCATGCGCCATGCATTCACACTTCAGCTAGTAAATCACACATGAAACCTGTTACTTGCAAGTCCTCCTGCTGAAGCTGCCTTATCTAATCCTTCCTTTCTTTTCCTTTAATTTCCTTGTCCTTCGTTTTGTTTCATTTCTTTCCTTTACCTTCCTTTGCCTTCTTTCTTGCTTTCTCCTCTTGGCGATCTTCTCCTATTTCCAACTAACTCCAAATCCAAACTGACAAAAGGCTAAACAAGCCAAAGATACACTTACAAGAGCTAAACCTGCAAAAAGATAGAACTGATGAAAGCTTTGAATTGATCCTCATAAGCCTTTTTATTATTGAGGCCTCTATTTTATTTAATTTCTTCTATTTTCCCTTCAATTTCCTCCTGGTGTAAACATGTGACCTTTCATCTCCCTTTTCTCCCATTTTCATTTATTTTCATAAACAAATGACAATAATTTCTACTTTACCTTTCCAAAGACTTTGCCAATTTCCTTAGCCATAATAAACAACAAGTGATGCCCATTAGGATGTTTTTAGTTTCCCATGACCTTGGTCTTATTTTTACTTTATTAACTTTATTACATGAAATTTTATCCCAAAGCTATTATAACAAACTCATCATATATTTCATCAATATCTACTCATGTTTAAAAATTGGGTCACAATATGACCTGCTTTACTGTAGATCTGAAAAATAAGCCCTTAGATGCTCTGCCACAATGTTAACTATGCACTAGAAGGCTAGTAAAATCTCTTTCACAATTTCATCCCAACATTACTAGGCTCCTGCATTGAAGCAACCACAACTTGAGTAGGAGGATTCCCGTATTAAAAATTGAAGGAAAACATGTATGAAAGTTATACTAATTGAAAGAGGTAATGAGGACTAAATTGGTGGTGACATAATCAAATTTCTTTGTTTGATGCTCCCAAGATATGAAAATCAAGTTTTGGTAGCATGAGGGTTTTCACCAAGTTTATCTCCAAGTGGGGAACAAATGGCCAAATGATCAAACAATTCCCTTTTTATATCGTGGAAGTGGGTCCAAGATGTATCCTTTTAAGTTGATTATACCTCTTTTTTCAAATATTTAATTCTTGGGAGTCTTATTTGTGTCTCTTTATCATTATATCATGCTACTAATGGTTTTGTGAAGACTTTATGACTAAATTTCAACTAGGTTTCTAGACATGTCATCACATTTAATGTTTCCTTGAGATATATATTCGAAACTAGAATATAGGATTAAGATTCATCAAAATTTTCATTGCATTATTGTCCTTTTTATGTCACCATTTCACTTTAACTTAGGACCCACCCTGCCAGGTTGCAACATTAACCATGTATTTTTTCACATTGTAACTTATGCGATAGAGCCTACCCTTCATGAGCACCCTAGAATAACACTTGATTGCCATTTTGGTGCCCATGTTGTGATCTTTGTAGTTTCGAGTATCCTCTTTAGTACATGCCATGGAATCATTACTAAGCCGCATGTCTCTCCTTGTATATTATTTATGGCCATCATTATTTATAGTGGATCCCCACACTTTTACTTATTTATTTATGGTCACTTATTCTCACAATATCAATGTATTTATCAATGTTTCCATAATGAAGCTTTCCTTCATTCTAATTTCTAACCTTGTACCCATTGTCAACCTCTTTTATTTTCATCAACCTTTCCTCCATCTTGCAATCCATCATCACCTTTCAGATAGACTGCTAGGATGAGTGGATTTCCATTTCCTGACACTTTTCCAATGCCTCCTACTTTTCTAGGTTAGTTTTGTCATCCTCGAAACAAGAAGCATATGTTATACCACTTGTCTCTCTAGAATGAGCTTCATTTTGGTCTTCTTTTCATGCTCATTGAACAATGAAAATCCCAAGATTATTTTGCTATCTTTGCATGTTCATTAAACCTTCCTAAATACTCTGAGGTCTTTCCATTCTTTCCTACGTGTTATTCAAGATGAAAGCTAGTGAGAGATCTCTTTTCCATTCTCAAGCTTCTTAAACCATGAGAAGGACACGAGTGTACCTCTATCTATTTTTTTCCTTGCTATAAAATTCATGAAAAAGGAACCCTTATGAGTATTATTTTATCACTTTTTCAGTCTCATTAAAAATGAATGAAAAAAAAACCTATCAAGCTCACTTGTCTTCTCTTTTGTGCTCGCTAAAATATGCAGGAATACATTATAAAAAAAGGGAGGGGGGATTATTTTTCATATTTCATGTTGTATCATGGAAGTTCTGTGTCACCTTTGAACATGGAACTTATTGAGTCATCTTCTTACAATTTTTCTTTTCCAAGATTTATACCCACACCATTAGTTGAGTCAATATCTCACCCAATTGGTTTCCCTTCCGGTCCATGGGCTTTGGTGATACCTCTTGTGTCACCATTATGTCTGTTTGGTATTCTTTAGTCTGTGTTTCTAAGTTAACTATTGTGTCATGCCATTATATATTCAAGGGAAGTCCTATCTAGAGTTTGCCATCTGCAAGTATCATCATGCATATTATGTTAGCCATCCTTATGTCAATTGTACACCAATTATTTAATTGCTATCATCAAAGACCTTATCATGGTGCCAATTTTGTGTTAGTAATGGGGGATACATTTAGGCCCTCCTTTTATGGATCTCTTTCCATCTACGTCAACACCTTATATGGGATGTAGATCTAGAAACAACCTAATACCATGAAGCTTGTGATTCTCAGTAGCAAGATTCCTTGTTGTTGAAAGTGGGTTTTCATCATTGGCCCGTGTTGACTAATTTTGCAGAGTGCTTGAAATCAAATAATTAATTCTATAGACTATGTTATATACCTTGGGACACATTTTCATTATCAGTGGTCTCCCTCATGTATCTTAACAAAATACCTCATTGCTTGTTAATCAAACAGTGTCCTTGAATGTTTGACATCAACTCATTCATTCACATGTAGTCAATTCATACCATTGGGAAGAGTTGAAGACCTTGAGGCATGGGACTCCCATCACTCATGACAAATTCCTCCCCCAATTTACATTGGAGAATGTATTATGTACTTTGAGAGCCATCATTGGGGGTACTTCCATAAGTGTCCATCCCTACTAATAACTATTATGCCAGAGATCTATATTGTGTCATGACTAGTCCTTGGTGACATCATTCAATAGTACATTGTGTAGGTATCCATGCTCTATTATCTTAGTATGTAGTATGGGTATGCCTACCTCTGGGATGTACTTCTTTATGTGTCTAATGCTACCTTTTTCAGCCTCTACAGGTCTTCTATTTATTTTTCTCTCTTCGTCTTACTCACTGGTATTTTTTATTGTAATGTATTTTAGCCATAAATGCATATTTTCACCTCATAAATTAGGGGGGATCTATTTTATCTAGGTGGATATTGGTTTCCACCCACCTATTCCACTAGCTCACAACATAATTTTCGTATTTTGGCAATTTTCTATTTTTGGTAGTTTCAGGTCGTGAACTTCTAGAGTTGTTTTGAGGCTCTAAATGACATTTTTTGGGAAACTAGTAAAATATCAGTCTAGTTGAACGTTTGTCCCTCAAGTAGACCTTTTTAATGGTTTATTTTGCGTGCCAAACATAGATCATATTCAAAATTTATGACCTTGGGAAGTTGATATTCCAAATTACCCCATCGAGGCCCATAAGCTTTTGGCACTTCATCTCCTAGGGTTAGGGTTTTTGATGTTTATGTTTTCTCATTGTTTATTCATGATAAAATGGCCTTTGAGCTTCATTGTAACATAGTTTAGGAAGTTTTATAGCCATAACATCTATTCTCAGAGATAATCTACCACCATTCGAGCTAGTTTTCTTTCATTATGCATGTAAAGAGTTTCAACATTTCTATTTATTAAATGAAGTTTAGTTTCATTGTATCTCCATATTTGATTTTAAAACTATATTTCATTCCACTCCCTTATTAAATTCAAATCAATGGTATCAGAACATTAATCCATTTATTTATTTTTTACTGCATGTCCCCAATGAGGTCGGGGTATAAGGATTTGGGACTCAAACAGCTTAAGCCCTTACAAGACCGGCCATGCCAAACCAACCACCTCCCATGGTTGAAGAAAATATATATGAGGGAGAAAGAGATCCTATCAAATTTCTACTTGAAGAATCCCTCAAGTGGAAAAGGAATGAGATGATGGATAGTTTTTCCTAAATCCTTTGGTGAATACTAATAGGCGACATATCTTCATCCAACAGCCACTTCGTAGGCACTTCCTCCTTTAAGGTACAATTTAATTTTGATATTTATATATTTGAAAGCCAGGTAGATGAAAATGATTTAAATAAATGGTTAAATCTACTAGAAGGATGTTTTTCAGTCCAAATGTTTTTTGGTAGAGAAAATAATACTTTTGCACTCCTTAAGGCCACCCCTAATGTCAAGGGCTGGTGGGAAACTTATTGTGATCAAGGGTCAGGGATGAATCCTCACTATTTGTAGTCACACCCTCTTGGAACTCTTTTTGGAATGTTCCTAAGGAAAAATATTGCCCCATTGGAAGTTATGAAGAAAAGTACATAAATGGAACATGCTACGACACGAAAGGGACCAAGAAGTGCCAAATTTCATAGATATATTTCTTACCTTACGCATGAAGCTAGGTATCAAGGAATCTTAGAAACATATGGTTCTCAAGTATCATGGCTGTATGAACAAATACATATAGTCCAAAATTGTTATGAAACCAGCTCAAGAAAAGATAGAAAAGATAGATCAACGCCTTAGAATTCAGCCTCTTCGAGGGGGCAACCTCCTTTAC
>APFE030818130.1:0-13696 GCA_000404065.3 Pinus taeda | reverse complement strand
GATCCCAAAACCAGGACTACCAGCTTGATTTTTCATTATGTTTCTTTCAATGTTACAATACATATTTATACATGCCGAAGCATCCAATACCATGGACCAAAAACCATCGCGTCCAATACCATGGACCGAAAGCCATCGCATCCAATACCATGGACCAAAAACCATCACGTCCAAAAAACATGTGCAAAAATTATGCACAAAACCATAGGTGGGTCCGCCTAACCTAACATAGGGTCCAAAACCAAAATTTTCCGGGGCGCTGCCTCAGACCCCATAAAGTGGGGTTACGGGTGCCCTTCAAACCCCCTATTAACTACGTGGAAAGAATATAACACAACCCAACACAAATCACCATCCCCACTCCTTACATTATATTTTATTTCTTACTATTGTTGTGACATCTATCTTGTACCAATACTCATCTGATTTTTTATATTTGTATGCAAGTGCACATGGTTATATGGTTTTTTATATTTGTATGCGGCAAGCAGCATGATATTTTGCACCTAAAACTCATATGTTTTTTTTATATTTGTATGCAGGAAGTTGCACCATATCTTTCACCTAAAACTCCCTCATTGTTAGTCACTTTAAATTGGCTTCCTCAAACTTGAAGAATAGTAAGATCATATTTGGAGATGCACCTAGTTATGAAAAGGGTGGTTGAGGTCAATGATTATCCCATGTATCTTGGTTATGATGTATTAATTTGGGTACAGGGTACCATTATATGTCTTGGGCATGAGGTTCCATCATTTTCGAGTTTGGTCCCAAGGTACCATTATATATGTTGAGTATGATGTGTTACCATTTTGGAAAGAATGGATTATTGGACAATTTTGAGTACATATAATTGTTTTTGGACATGTATAATTACTTTGTTTATGGTGTATTTTTTGAATAATATGTATTTTCTTTAGATTTTTTTTATCCAATGAATCCACTCTTGGAAATAAAGTTAGTAGATAACCATACTTCTTATTAAGTGTGTAAGTAGTGTATCTTTGTGAGACATAGAATACTGATTTTACTATGATTGCAATTAATGGTTTATATTTGATGGTCAGTTTCCTTTTGCCTCTTTTGATTTCACTACATCTTTTTACCATAAAAAATGGAAATGGGATCTTTTCTTATAAGTAAGGTCAATGCTAAGTAGTGATAAGTGTTAGGCAATTAAAGACGCAATTTAGGACTACCTACAATCTTAATTCACTCACATGATATTACTTGTCAAAACAAGCTTCAACCTAATAATAATATCTGAGATGTTCATACCTAACGAAGTTAGACCTCAATAGATGTTGAGAAAGATAGTTTTGGAATGCATAGTTATAATTAAGAAAACATGTGAAAAATATAATTTTGTAACATTTTCAAAATAAATAAGTAAAAATTATGATTTTTTTTTTCAAAAAAAATCTTAAATATTATGTTTATTTAAAACAATACCCAGGAGGTCCCACTATTCAAAAGCATCTTTTTCGTTTTCTCTAAAGCTCTTATATTTAAATATATATTCGTCGTTCTACTTTGCTAATGCATAACTATAATTGAGTAATATTTACATAAATAAATAAATAACTACCATCAATTAGTTTGTAACTTTATAATCATCCAAATTTAATCTAATTTAAAGTTTTTATTCAACAACATCGAAAAAAACAAATCATCTAGTAAATTAATAAATAACACATTTTTTACTTTTATTATTAATATATATTTCATCACTTAATTTACATTCATTTTGTTCAAATTAAAATTAAAATACATGAGACTTACCTACTTTACGAAAATGTGCAACTTCCATATATAAATAAATAAGTTCCATTTATTTTCTTTATAAAATATTTACTTTTCATCACCTACCTATAAAAAACAACCATCTACTAAATTAATAAATATAATTTAAAATAAAAAACAACAAAATCTATGAAAAAAATTGTTTACTCTATTTTATTAATATGTTTTATAAAGTATTTACTTTTCATTATCTACATATAGAAAACAACCATCTACTAAATTAATAAATATAATTTAAAATATATATATATATATATATATATATATATATATTATATATATATATATATATATTATTTATTTATTTTATTAATATATTTAATTACTTACATTAGATTCATTTTCTTCTCATTAAAATTTCAATATATCACATGTACCTAATTTACTTATAAATGTGCAAACTCCATATTTGAATGGTTTATTCTAATCTCCAACTCCATATTTCAATGATTTATTGTAAGCTCTTGATGATCTGGTCATATTAAGATTAAGTCATCTCATACTATATTTGTATCTATGTCCCTAATTTGATTAGTAGTTTATAGTTTGCATGAATAGTGAATTTTTCCATTACAACCATATGGATTTTTCTAGGTTTTCTTAATTTAATTTTACATTTAGAGGGAAAACACTTTCTTGAAACGAATTACATGTACATAGCTAATAAAAAAAATGAAATATTTACTTACAGATAACAAAGATGTGATGTTTTTGTTTGTACTAAAATATTTACTATTCACTCAAGAATATTCATGATATGTTGACTTTAATACCACTTTATGCTATTAGTTCCATCTAAATTGATATTAGATATTTAAATGGTTTATGATTCTCTTTTTTTTTTTTACATTCGTGGTGTTTAAATTAATAGTTTTTAGCTGACCCATTATCTCAAGTAAATTGGAGAAAGAATGGCCGTAAATATATGAATTATAACAAAATTTAATTGATAACAATCTATTATTATTTAAAATGGAAATAAGAAATATCGCATTTAACACACACACATATAAATAATTAAAGGGTAAAGAAATAATTAACAAATCTTAATTACATTTATATAAAGTAACAGATATAAAAACAAGTTTTTGTTTCGTTAAATTCAACATAACATATTACATATGCTATAAATTTATGGCCCAATAGATAACTATCTAGGAAAAAAAATAGATAACATAATTTACACATCTAAATCTATATATAAAGAATTATTCATCGAACTTTGTGTTCCATTCATATGAAATGTGTTAGAGGCAAATTTTCAAGAATGGTAGCATGATCTTTTATCGATAATTTTCATTTTCGTGCCTTTTTTTACTCTTCACTTCTTTCAACTGCAACCAAGTTGCTATGACCAAATGACTATATTGGGCATATATAACGTTCGGCTAGTAGTCTTAAAAAACAATGGGGTCTTTGCCTTTCTTTAACTCTTCAAATAAATGTCCCATTAACACCATTAAACCAACTGGATATGTATAATTTGAAGGATCATTAAACTCTTCTATCAATGTGCTTTTTGACAGGCTAGTGCATCACATTAAATAATAATGCACTTTCACTAGATTATTTACCGGTGCAATGACAGCAAAGACATCATCTTTTCTAACCATATCAAAAAGGTGATCATAATCCTTGTCAATCATATCCACTTTATTTTCCATCTTCACATAAGTCAACCTTACATATAGGAGAAATTCTATCAGTTATTCATCTATCCATGTTTTGACATATTTTTTATTTGGGTTTACACACTCATTGGTGGACATTATATCATTAATACATGTAGGACAAAAGAAAGAGTACTTTTATTTCTGAATTCAAAATATATTTTTTATATTCTCACCTATAATGGAAACCAAACCTCTTGTTCCATGAATTTGTTGACAATTGTATGGCAACAATCTATCAACCTCACCCATCAGAATATTCCAAAAGCACTTGTTTGACAAAAAAGTCATGAAAGTCAAATTTCGGGAAATAAATATATATTTTTTGATAGAAAAACACATCCACACACATGTACGCACACATGCACATGTACATATATTGAACTACATGCATACATCTACACACTTACCTATGCACATGAGATATACTTGGATTCGTTACATGGCTTAAATTTTGTTTGCACCAGTTAAGAACATCAAATGAATCTACAAGTTGGGAAGCCTCTTGATTCAATTGATGCATCTTAAGTGCATGTTTTATGCATGCCCTAGTACCATCATGCTCTCCTTTTTCATGCCCCATCTCAAAGAAATTCCATGTATGACGAATGTCATTTCTCTTATGAAGGTGATACAACCGTAAGAATGATTGTGTTGATTTAAATTGACCAACACAATCATCTGACCATACCCAATGTTCTTTAAAAGTGATTTGTTGTCTCAATAATTTTTTATAAACAATGTTGAACAAAACATGTATATTAGTGTGTATGATCATTACTGATCTAGAAATGGTACTCTTTAATCACTTCACAATTATTTTCATTACTATCAGAACCATTGATACCAAGTTCTACATGCCTATACAAAATATACATGAGTATAGACACCTGGTATGAATGATAATATTCACTTTGTATATCCTTTTATGGAACGAATGTGTAATTCTCAACAAAATCAACTACCAACAATATTGTCCCCTTTGGGAACACATCATGTGATTGCTTGAATTGTAAGTCCTTCCATTTTTATATATTAGAGTGATTAATATATTTATATATTTGCTCCCGGAACTTCTCCATAAAAGATGTCACAGAAATTTCATCTTCATGTAAATTAATCTTTCTTGATGTTGTCGTTGAATCTGGAATGGGAATGTATGTAACATATTGATATCTTTTCCAATTCATGTTGAGATTTGACAATTGGAAATCACTGGAATCAATGGGATAATTAGCATCAAAGAGTTTCAAATGAGAACATTCATTGCATTTTCTTCCACCAATACATTCTTTCTTATTAAATAATTGGTCATTTTCTCATGCAAATAATATCTTAGATAAAAATTCACGAAAACGTGAAGTGGGGGATAATTCGAGTAATATTATATTCCAAATTTTAGAAATGTATCATATTATAATTGGAATTCTACATGGTATCGACACTAACATGTGTCACAAACAATGATAGGCCTAACATACCATGGCTTAATCTTCACAAATGTGCTAATGAAAATCTTCACATCAACATTATTGTCCATAAAATTCTAGAATAACTCCACTTGACTAAGTTGTATTATATGTTTGATATGAATTTCATAAACCCCTCTAGATATATGATGTTGCACATTATCCTTTTTATTTGGTGACACATGAGAATTCAAATGCCAAAACCCTTTCACCTTGTCTCTCACATTATTTGGAAGTTTATCTTAATAGGATTGCCTACAAATATTAGCCCAACATGAAAGTTCATCATTCTCATCCAAATGAATCCTAAATTTTCTATGCCTCCATAGAATTTTTCTTGATATTTTTTACATTCTTGTTGTAATTAACATCAACCAATTTGATGCAATTACTTTTCTGGCAACACTTGTTAACAACGCTTTATGAGCATTTATTCCATCTCGAGATCGATTTTTTACAAGTGTTCCAAGGGCATATATCATATTTTTTTATACCAACTCATTTATCTACACCTCTTCAGAATCCCTAATACCCAGTAATTGAATTGTTTTTCTTAGAGTTTTGTGTTTTAAAAATCTATGTAACATTTGAGCTTGTGTTATGACAGATTTACCTTCAAAAGGATGTTTTATCACCACATTTACTTTATCTTGAATTGTCCATTCATTCATTGGTGGCCCCATTTCTTTGATTTTAGGTGGATCCATATTATTTAGAAAATTATCATTAAACACAATGTTCTTGTAACTTTCCATTAATTTATGTGTTATTCTAGATGTGGTAGGATCTTGTTGTGGGTTAGATGTTATCCTTACATATAATATATTTATATATATAATATATATATTAAATATATATATATTATATATATATATATATTATATATATATATATATAATATATATAATATATATATAATATATATTTATATATATATATATATATATATATATATATATATATATTTGTATTTGTATTTCGCAAGTTTGACATATACAAATGAATATTTTTAAAATCTTAAAATAATGACTTCGAAATAATCTAATCTAAAGACTACAAAATTTAAAATTTAAAACATTAATTTCAACTCACCAATACTATCGATATCAATATTGATTTATTCATTTGTGTGGTTGATATTCCCATTGACAAGCTCCTCAACATCTAACATTTCCTTATCATTTCCTTGTACATCCACATCTATTTCAAATTGTCTATTTTGTACCTCCACATCTCCTTTAAGTTCTCTATTTTGTACCTCCACATCTTCTTCGGGCTCTTTATTTAGTACCTCCACATCACATTCAGGCTCTTTATTTGATACCTCTACATTTCTTTTACTCTCACTATTTTCCCTTAGTGCTCTCCTCTTTGTTTGTAGTTTCTCATTCTTTTCCTTTAAATCAAATCTCATGCATTAGTACTTGTGTTTACAATTCTTTTGGTTTCCCATGTTCAAAAATTTAGAAATCTAAAATATAATTCCAAAACAATGCAAGTGAGTTTAAGTTTTTAATGCTACAAATGACTTAAGACAAATTCAAATATATAGGGTGAATCAGTATTTCTTAGCAATAGCACTTTTTAATATTTTTTTAGAGAATTAGTTAATCTTCAATTATTATTATTGTTCTTCTTAAGATGATCATAAACAATAATCAACAATAGACAACACCATACAACAATGCAAAAAGGTAAAACAGAGGACACAGATATTTTAAGGTGGAAAACCCCCTCTAGGTCAAAAAAAACCATTGAACACTTCTTTAGTAATTGTCTTCTCCCTATTAAAAGAAAATTGATTACATCAAGATTTCAACTACAACTAAGGGAGGCATCAACCACCTAATTCATAGGCTACAACATGTATGATGCTACTAGACCCTAATATCATGTTGTAACCAGAAGGATGCCCCAACGCCTTGTAGATCTGGCCACAACCTAATGAGTTCCCCAACACTTTGTTTACCATTTTCTGTCGGAAAGGATGCTTCATTGCCTTGTTCTTTTATCAGCCACAACTGAAAGGATGCCACAACGCCCTGTGTAAGGCACAACTTTCCCTAGCACCACCCTTCCACCCTAAAGTGTTCTCAAGCCACAACCTGAAAGTGACTCCAATCACCTGCCATGCACCACTTTGCCACCATGACGAGTTAGAAGAACACATTTAACAATTTTCAAACTAGATCCCCTATACTCTGAATCAATGTAGAATAGTTGTAAGAAAGATGTAGAATAAATGTCGAATCCTTGTAGCTAATGATCATTGTCCCCACAAGTTGATCACTGCACAAAGCTACAAATTACGTTGTTAGTGTTCAACTACACACCATTGTCACTACACACTGCAAAACAATGGTTGAATACCACTGAATGTTATTTCTCATGAATGAATAGTCATCAATGCACAACCACTTTCATCATCATATCAGGCTGCACTCAATTCTACAACCATCGGGTACTTCTATCAAATAATGGCACAGTTCAAGGTGCCTCAGGTCATCCTAGTGACCTACAATCAATGCTCTCAAGCTTTGTCCTCGGAGAGCTACAAGCATACTTGTAAGCACATTGTTTGATTGGTCAAGACATGTTATCCATCCTTCTCTAATAGGTTGCATAACGGAAGGATGTTTCCTTCACTGCTTTCCACCGTGCAAGATCACAAATATGCCATTGTACACAAATCCCTAGAAACCCTAGGCCATACTAGAAATCCTAGGCTATACTAGAAACCCTAGGTCAATATTGTCATATGTTTATGTGGTTCACTCTATAGGTAAATTTAATCATTCATACCAAGGTTTAGGTGTCAACTCAATCTTAATAGTAATGCACCATTGTCATCATGTGTCTTAGTTAAGTAACAAAGTGTAAACACATTGTTCCAAGCCATGTCTCGTAGTTAAGTCCTATTCAAGGAATTAAGTCAAACTTAAGATGTCACCTTAAGATTATGTCAAGGTATTACTATCATGTCACAAATAGTTAAAGTTAAACATCATAGAATTCTCGCCAAGTGAATCACAGTTTTTACTTTATAATCACGGTATTATCTTGTTAAGATATCAAGCAATTGTCAAGGTCATGTAGGTCAAAGTCAAGATATTTTTAATGTGTCACTTGTTGTAGATAACATCAATTGTCATTTATTTAAAAAGTCAAAAAGAGTGTCAATATACTAGTTATGCCTAGGTCTAAGTATCTTAAAGGTGAATGTCAAGTCAAACTCAAATCTAGGTAACATAGTTAAGCGAGGTCACGATTAAGCATCACTTGTTATCCATTTAAATGTCAACATTATTATTTTAAAGTCACAATCAACCAGTTAAGGCAAGAAACTGCTATCAAGGTCTTGTTGTAGATTATCTTCTCTCTTTATAAGAAATCACAGTCTCATCAAGAGGATAAAGAATACCAACAATCACACAACTTGTTCACTACTACCTTGTTGCCCATGTCTCACTTCTTAGTTATGCCAATTCAAGTCAAGGTTAAAACATCATATCAATATCCTTGTCTAGTTGTTGCAATGAAACAATGAGAATATTGTACATATATTACTACAACCATAAGGTCATTATTAGTATTAGATTTCATATCTCTTTGTTATGTCACTTCCCATACCATATCAATGGCTAAGTGTAAACTTGTTCTCCTAAATGTCAGGGCAAAGTCAATACATCATGTTGTTTTCAATTGTTTCACACTTAGTCAAATATGATGTCTCAGTTACGTTTCTAGTCAAATGTCACGGTCATATCATTGTAGGGTAGATAGGTTCACTGTATATGTGCATTGATGTCCACAAATTTGATGGAAAGATCATTATCATATGGTAATTATAAACGTCTTTTCAAGAGATTGTATATTGCAAAAGTCACGTTTCTCTGACATTTCAATCAAAGTTAAGTCACAACACTGTTAGGACAGTCTCACTAGGCAAGGTGGTATACCCTCATCAAATTGTTTTCATATTATAAGATTCATTGTCTCACATGCAACCTTCAACTTTCTATACGTCAAGTCACTTTGTCAAGTCAATATCCAGCTATAACAAAACTTGCTGGCATCCTTCATGCTACATTCTTGTCAATAAGTATATGCTTCATGTTGAAGTGTTGAGCCAATAATGATAGTGACTTTAGAAATTAATGAGGACATGCTTCAACAAAATATGGAAACTATTCATAAGAACCTTGAAGCATTTTCCACCTGAGAAACATGTTCAAAACAAGTCTGCGGAAACCCTAAGAGAAGGCTGACTCTAACAGGCTTACCATTAAAAGAAAATTTTCTCTAAATAGGCTTGCAACCTAGCCATAACAGAGGAGCCAAAACAAAAACAAAAACAAAACAAAACAAACAAAAAACAAAAAACAAAAAAAAACATCAATCATACCAAAATAACTTTAACCTTACCTCTAATATGTTGTCATGTTTTCCTTACATTAAGAGATTATGTATTTTAGGAGGAAAAATAAATAATAAAAAATTAGAGCTATGTTGAGAATACATTGTGAGATTATGTATTTTAGGAGGCTTGTTAGGTTCCTTTTATAGTGTTGTGAGGGGTATTCTAAGTGACCATTATAGGAAAAGGAAAGGGCTTCATGAAGGAGTTGTTACATTAAAATTTTAAATAAGTCAAGTCTTGTGTGTTAAGTAAGAAAGGTCGTGCACCTTATGAGTGAGAAAGGTCGTGAATCTTATGAGTGAAAGATATTAGCCTTTACAATATGAGGGATACCTTTAAAAAAAAAAAATACTCTTCCTATAAATTTGTTTGTTTAAGCTCTCAGGAATTTGTACACTAACCCTCTTTGGTGTGTTTTGTAGGTGACACATGGGTGTATTAATTCAATGATTGATTTACTATCTTTGGTTTTGAAGTTATGTAAATTATATGGGGTGAGATTACAGTGATAAAAAATGTCATATGTTGACAATTGTAGGAGGATGTGTCATGTCACTAACCTTGGGGTTCTAGCCAAAACACTGCGCAAAAGCTGGGGTCACCAACATCAATTGTGAATATATCTCAAACTAGGAGACCTCTCAGGGCGTACCACATATCAGCATAAAATTATTTTCGAGGAGAATCTAATGAAATATATCTCTAACCCAAAACAAAGATTTGACCTATTCAAAACCATCATCAAAATCAGGGCACATCCTAGGTCTAGGGAACCTATTAAGTCCCTATAATACTAGTGACTCCCCCATTACTATTGTCATTCGTATCCC
The DNA here is from genome assembly GCA_000404065.3 of Pinus taeda. Lineage (NCBI taxonomy): Eukaryota > Viridiplantae > Streptophyta > Pinopsida > Pinales > Pinaceae > Pinus > Pinus taeda. The sequence continues at coordinate 3,504 of APFE030818130.1, read as the reverse complement.
TTATTGTTATTATTGTGCCCATAGAATCTCATTATTGTTATTTTTGTGCCTTTATATTATTATTGTTAGGTTAGCTTGGTTATATTGTGACCCCTTAGACTCCTATATATAGAAAGGAGGTTTTTTCATTTGTATCATCCAAGAATTGTTCATTTGTGTAATGTAAAGGAGGTTGCCCCCTCGAAGAGGCTGAATTCTAAGGTGTAGATCTATCTTTTCTATCTTTTTGTGAGCTGGTTTCATAACATTTTGTATCAGAGCTTTGGATTCTAGGGTTTCGCTGCTCCAAATAGGTCATCATGGAATTTTCGCTATAAAAGAATTTCTGCGACGTTTCAAAAGAAAAAAAAAACCTTATTTGATACAAAATCTTTCTGAACCTCAAGTCCAAATTTCATATCTTGTCTTGCTATATTTTTGGAGATATGATCTGAGGAAGTTATGGTTTTTGCAAGATCCAGAATTTCATCTAAAATAGGTCATCGTGGAATGTTCGCTATAACGTTTTCTCTACAAAGTTTCAGAAGCTAAAAAAAAAACCATTTGAGACTAAATCGGTCTGAACCTTGGCTCCAAATTTTAGATCCTGTATCACTATATTTGTAGAGATATAATCTAAAAAAGTTAGGATTTTTGCAGACCCCCGAATTACATTCCAAACAGGTCACCTTGGGAAAATCATCATAACTTTCTCTCTGAGCATCTGATTAAATTTTCATAAGAAGTTTCGGAAAAAGGGTGGAATGTAGTTTTTTGGGTACCATTTTTAGAACCTAAAGTTTAAACAGTGACCTGTGGCATGTCGTACAAGTTCACTCTATTGTACAAGTCTATACTCAGGTCATCATGGGAGAATTGGCATAACTCTTCATTGGAGAATCCAATCTTGATCAGACTTGTGGAGGTAGAAATATTACTCAGAGGGTTACTGCAGGAAGAAATTTCAAACCTTGAAGATCCAAAATTACAGAAATACATCAGATTCAATATCAAGCTCCTACAAAGTGAAAAAAAAAGTGTGTAGTTTTTTTTAATTTTTGCATAAGCTTGGCTTGAAAAATTAGTTTGAAGGAATTCAAAGGGCATAGTGAAGCATTATTATAGGTAATTGATGCCCCGAAGACAGAAAATGGAAATCCCTAGTAAGCAACCTGAAAGCTCTAGCATGACTCATGAAGAAGAGGAACAAATGCAACATGATATATCAAAATTACAAGACCAAGTGCAACAAATGTCACTCGCACAAAAAGTAACAAAATCTAAGATGGATGGTTTAAAGAAAGACATAGAAGCTAAGATGTATGGCATGGAAGCTAAGATGGATGGTTTAAAGAAAGGCGTGGAAGCTAATATGGACAACGTGGAAGCTAAGATGGACGGCATGGAAGCTGAGATGGATGATTTGAAGATAGATTTGAAGACAAGCATGGAAGATTTGAAGATAGATTTGACAAATTTTCTACAAGAAATGCTTACTAATGGCAAAAGTGTAGTAAAGGAAACTCATGATGATAACAAAATAAATGTTAATCATGATTTCATAGACTCTAATATTGGATCGAAGAACCACCATGTTCCAATGATTGATATGAGGAAGTTTGATGGCAAGGATCCCGGAGCATGGATACTACAGATGGAGCAGTTTTTCGATCTCCATAATGTGAAAAACACAGAAAAGGTACACATTGCAACTTTATATTTGGAACCAAATCAGTTTGTATGGTATCGATGGCTTTTCTCTCGTAAACAAATTGTCAGTTGGGTTGTTTTTACGGATGAAATGATATCACATTATGAGGATACAAAAAGAAACACTTGTTTTATCCAATTGATAAATCTCAAACAAAAGGGTTTAATGATGGAGGACATTGAGGACTTCCAAAAATTGAATACAAGGGAAAAAGATATTCCATAGGAGCATAGGATTGATTTGTTCATAGGGACTTTAAAAGATAACATCCAACATGAGGCTCGTGTATGGGAACCAGATTCATTAGAGAAGGCATTTAGGTTGGCAAGAAAAATGGAAAGCAAAATTATGGCAACAAGGAAGCCTACCACTCACAATCATAAAGATGGAAGTGTTGTTGCCCCTAGCCATTCACAACCTACAAGGTTGACACCACAACAATTGGAAGAAAAAAGAGCAAAAGGGCTTGTTACAGTTGTGATAGCAAATATACTAAAGGTCATAAGTGTGTCGAGAAGGAATTGTTTTGCATAGATTGTGAAGAGGAGGAAGAAAAGGAACAAAAAACATCCAAACAAGAGGATATGCATGAGGAACAAACCCTAGAAAAATAAGAAATGAATCCGACCATATCTTGTGATGCATTGGCTGGAATTACCACTCCTCAAACTATCAAGATAGAAGGGCATACAAAGAAGAAAAAGGTAATAGTTTTTATTGGTTCGGGAAGTACCCATAATTTTATTCATTGTAAGATAGCAAAGGAATTGAATTGCTTCCTATATCCAGCACCAAAGTGTCAAGTGATGGTTGCAAGTGGAGGAACCATAAATTTCTAAGGAAAGTTCCATAATATCAAGCTATCCATGGGAGAATGTGTATTGAATAGCCCAATGATTTCCATTCCAATTGGTGGTGTTGATGTTGTACTAGGATTCTAATGGATACAATCCTTGGGTACAATAGCTTTTAATTTTCAAGAACTTTTCATGAAATTCTCTACAGAAGGAAAGGAAGTTGAATTAAGGGGTATCACACAGAAATCGGAAAAGATAATCAGCTCTAACAGAATGACAAAGCTTCTAAAGAAAGCACAATGAGGCATAATTGAAAAATTATGTTCACTAGAGGTTCCCACATTGAAACCATCCATTTCTCCAGACCTCCAAAAAGTCTTGGACAATCATTCCAAGGTATTTGAGACTCCCAAAGGCCTCCCACATATTCGTGATCATGATCATGCTATCAATTTAATTCCAAGAAGTGTTCCTCCAAACATCAGGCCTTACATATATCCCTATGTCCAAAAGAGTGAAATTGAACGTATGGTTGCAAAAATGTTAGAGGCTAGTATAATTCAACCTAGTCAAAGTTCTTTCTCTGCTCCAGTAGTATTGGTTCACAAGAAGGATGGATCATGGCGCATGTGTCCAGATTATAGGGTGTTCAACAAGCTCACTATTAAAGATAAATTTCCCATTCCTATCATTGATGAATTATTGGATGAATTGCATGGATCAATTTACTTCACCAAGTTGGATCTTCGTTCAAGATATCATCAAATCAGAATGAAGACTGAAGACATTCCGAAACCAACATTTAGAACTCATGAGGGTCATTATGAATTTTTGGTCATGCCTTTTGGCCTTACCAATGCACCTTCTACATTTCAAGGTTTGATGAATTCCATTTTCAAACCCTTCTTAGAAAATTTGTGTTAGTATTTTTTGATGATATACTAATCTACAACAAATCTTGGAAGGATCATGTTGAACATGTTGACAGGGTGCTACAACTATTGGAGGAGAAACAAT